>PVIC010042126.1:0-15916 GCA_004025085.1 Thryonomys swinderianus | reverse complement strand
GTGGAATTGATTAGAAGATACAGAAACAACTCCGGGTACTCTAAACCACCTTATCTTTGACAAAGGAGCCAAACATCCTCAATGGAGGAAAGACAGCCTCTTTAACAAATGGTGCTGGAAAAATTGGGCTTCAACTTGCCAAAAGCTAAAGCTAGACCTATCTCTCTTTCACGATGCACAAAACTAAACTCACAATGGGAACGAGACTTACACATTAAAACAGAAACAATAAGCTTGCTGGAAAACAGATTAGGTAAAACTCTTGGTGACATTGGCTTAGGCAGAGACTTTATGAATAAAACCTCTATACACAAGAACTAGCAGAAAGAATCAACAAATGGGATCTCATTCTACTGAAAAGCTTTTGCACAGCAAAAGAAGTCACTGACACTGCCAAAAGACCACCAACAACATGGGAAAAAATCTTTACTAGTTGTTTATCAGACAAAGGGCTATTATCTACAATATATAAAGAACTCAAACAGATCAGCCTCCCCAAGTTTAAAGACCCAATTCAAAAATGGGCATCTGAAATGAACAGACACTTCTCAGAGGCAAAAGTCAAAGCAGCCAAGAAACATATGAAGAAATGTTCAACATCACTGGTCATTCGAGAGATGCAAATGAAAACAACACTGAGATTTCATCTCACTCCACAAAGAATGGCCGCTATTACAAAATCAACCAACAATAAATGCTGGCGAGGCTGTGGGGAGAAAGGAACCCTTCACTGTTGGTGGGATTGCAGACTTGTGCAACCATTGTGGAGATCTGTGTGGAGATTTCTCAGAAATCTAGGACTAGGGGTCCCATTTGACCCTGTCATCCCCCTGCTAGGAATATACCCAAAAGAATTTAGAAAATCACAGTGGAAAGACAGATGTACATCCTTGTTCATAGCAGCTCAGCTCGTGATAGCTCAATCTTGGAAACAACCCAAATGCCCATCAACTGGAGACTGGATAAAGAAGATATGGTTGTTTTATAAAATGGAGTATTATTCTGCCATAAAGAACAAGATTGATTCATTTATGTGCAAATGGATGTACCTGGAAGACACGCTAAGGAGTGAAATCAATAGAGCACAGATAGGCAAATACCGGATCTTCTCGTTGATATGAGCACCGGTAGATGCAAATGAGCTCTAGTAGTATGATAATCTTTTCAGAATGGGAAATTTCCAAAGGGAATTTGGTGTGGGGATGTAATGAGGGGAAGGAATAAATATGATTCTGAAAGAAAATAAAGGAGCATGTATATAGGGGGTGGGGAGGTGTGGGTGGGGATATGGGTAAAAATGAGAATTGACTGTGTTATATATTGGTACAAATTCCCCAGTGTTATGTGTGAGTGTGAGATGTATGCAAATTGTACCAATAAAGAATGCAATTAAAAAAAAGACTGAGTTATTTTTTCCTAAAACATAGTAATCTTAACTCTAGGATTGACTTTTTGAATTTGATTGGCATTTTAATCATACATTTAATAATCTCAACAGGAAGTCCTCTTGATAATTTATATTATACCCAGCACAGGACATTTCAGTGCCGTCCCCTCACTGTCATTTGTGCTCTCCTCTTTGTGCTGCATTTTTGAATCATCATTGTCTCAGATACCAGGGCTCAAGGTTAAAAACCATTTTTCACTTCTTCCTTAATCTTACTACTCATGTCAGACTTTGGGACATTTTCTTTATATAACCTCTTGAACTCATACATGTACTGACTTTTTCATACCTTCACTAAAGGCAATGTTTACGAAGTGTCTACCACATGCTACATACTGTAAGTGCTCAAGCATCCACAGGAAACGAATCATATTCTTAGGGGCTGTTGTTCACATACCATCTGGGACCAACAATACCTCAATTAGCTCAGTGGTAGGGTCTAGGGAGACATTCCTGTGTCCCCATCACCATCCTAGTTTATGTTCATATTAAACAAAATGATGGAGAGGAAAGCAGAGAACTTCATATAAGGCCATTTCTTTCCCAGGACTCTGCAAAACAACCTCCTAATTGTTCTTTCCATCTTGAATCTGTCTCACAGATATTAGTCTCATGCTAGTCTCACTAAGGCACAGGATATATAACTACTTGTACTTTTGTAAATGTACCTTGCTCTCCCTTGCCTCTAAGCCTTGGCACATGCTGGACCATTTATTTAGAGTACTCTCCCTATTCCTGTTTAATGCTTGTCGTGTGTCTGGTTGAGTGTCCAATTAAAAGTCGAAGTACAATGGATATCCTTTTCCTATGCTGCCACCCTATCCAGGTATGATACTTCAGCTGATATGGAGGTGTGAAAATTACCATTTTCACTATAGTCTTTCTTCATGGAGCAATCTATAATTGACTTATTCATAAAGTTTTCTCATAATCTCTTTAAAGTGCTTTACTTCATTGCTTCATATATTTATCTGCGCTACTTTAATTCATAGTAATGTCATTTTTCTACCTATACTTTTCTCTCTCATAGTACAATTAAGCTCCTTTGTAATGACAGGTGTGTTTTATACATCTTTGACTTTTACATGAAGTATGTGATGATACATCAACTATAGTGGATATAGTTCATAAATATTTACATAAATAATATGAAATTATCATGATTTACTTAGACTTGTTAAAAGCAAGTACTTTTTTGAAGGGGTTACAATCCATGAATTATTTTAAAGCTGCATTTTATGAAATACATATGGTTGGCTGAACAGGATGATAATACAATTGAAATAGTAAAAGAAAAAAAGGGCTACAAAATTAGATGATGCATGTTATTATATTAATGTATCAAGATGAGGAATTTTAAAGACAAATTACTAGCAAATTAAAATAAAGATCTTTTCTATATTGTGGAATATAGCTATGCAGTTCTAAGTTGAACTCTATTCAGGCATCAATAACAGAAAAAGAAAGTATTTCATGTGTCAAAAACATAAGTTGAGTACCTGTTGGGATAAAATTACAGTATAGATTTGCTGGAAGAGACAGGCAGGCTACTAAGCCCTCAACTCCATTGTTCCTCAGCAGGACGGGTTTCATTATGTTTAATACATGAATGGTTTGGAAAACTCAATTTGAATTACCTCTAATGGTTCTATTTGGTGGTTAATCCTGTTTCTGAACTTCACTTATGATTATTTCTTACCCCATTTTTATGTTTATCATCATTCAATAACAGCCAACCTGAGTCCAATGTACTCCAAGGAAGAAGTACCTGTAAAGTTGTGAGTGATCCCTTAACTGACAATTGTGAAACGAATCATAGCCAGACAATAAGAATTATGAGTCTTGGTCCTTAAACTTTTCTACTTCCATCTTTCTTCTCTTACTTTGTTATTTCAATTAAGTCAGGACAACCTTCTGATATCCTTGTGGTTCCTTTCTATTGTCATATCCATACTTTCTCAGGAATATATATTAATAATAATAGTAATTGTTATTAATAATAACCTTATACATACATACATACATATATATATGGATACACAACACACACACACACACACACATATATATATATATATATATATAAGGTCATTATTCTATTGTGGTTCAAAATTCAATAAATTTACTTCTCACAGAGCCTTTCCCTACATAGAAAAGAATGACTTTTGATCATGTATTATTAACATACTACACTCCTCTCAGGGATTTGATAGCAAAAATTGGGCTCACAAAATATCAAGTTGATACCAAAATGGAACAAAGAAAAACACTTTGAATCCATAACCAGCATTCTATTCTTAATATCCTTCACCTCTTACAGGCATTAATCATTTATTTATAATTTCTTAAATAGGCTCCCTTATTAAATAGGAATTAAAGATTTTAATATTTCTATCATTCCATTTTGTTTTCTTATTCTCTGTAAGGCTAAATGAGAGATTTAAATTTGGCCATAAATCTGAGACATAAACAATATAGATTATTATATTAGTATATTGCATGAGACAGAAAAATGTTTTTTTTTTGTATGGATGGTAACTTGTAGGTGAATATGTATCAATAGTGAAGACATTAAAATTATGAGAATATACAGCATTTGTGAAGAAAAAGTAGATCCTGAGGGGATAGTCCTTAGGGGTGAGTGGAATAAAATAAAAATAATTTGAAATAAGGTAGATCCTATTAAAGAATTTAGATTAAAATATTATTAGATATTACATAAAAGATGTTAGTAGGTCAAATATTCCTAAAGAACTGATATTCTTTTGGATTATGCTGCTGACAAATATCCAAACCACACACACAGGACATAAAAGAGCTGTGTAAGAGTCAATGTCTGCAATCATATGCTCTGCTCAATGGTTAGTCTTGGGCAGGTTATTGCTACTAACTACAGCTGAATGTGCAAAAGACTGAAAAGGACTACAGAAGTACTCTGTACATTAAGAAATCCAGTGCAACCCTCATTCTATATGAGACCTTTCTGCTTTTCAAAGCAATGAAAATAATAAAAATACCGGCTTTATCATAAAAAATCTCAAGTGCCACCTAATGAGAAAAAATATTCAATAAACTATTTGTCTCATATAAAATTTGTGAAAGAAACATTTCCAGCCATCATACTAGCAGCCAGTTTTTGTTTATTTTCAGTAGGAGAATAAACATAAACAGTTCATTTTTATGGGGCTAAGAATGAAAATTACAGCCATAGGCATGAGAGCTCCAAGTGCAAGAGTTGGTTTTGCACTGACCATTTATGCATTTAGGCTGCGACTACAAGGCGTTCATCCTTTATGATACCTTTAAGAGTTTTTATGTCATCACTCCTGCACATTTGGTTTAAGAAATGATACAATAAGGCAATCTTGGACAAGAGGTAATGGTTTTTCTTTATTTAAATAAATGCAGTGAAGTCCATTTTACTGTTTGTCTTTTGTAAATTCTTGACAAAAATCATTCATGTAAGATCATAGCAAAAATTTAAAGTATGATGGTAAGCTTCTCATATGTCCAATGAATGAACTTAACCATGATGTGCTGATCATGAGAGAGCTGAGTCTAGCAGCTTGGGATGTGCAGTTATATAAAGCAAGTAGATGTATGCTTACAAAGGACTTTTGCATATTGCAACCCCTTTCTGCTTTGACAATGATGATTATTTGCACTCATACATGATACAATTGTAGTTCAGCAAAGAGGAATAATTTGCCAAAGGTCATATGGCTATCAAGTTTTAAGACCATGTCATGAAGTCAGATCTGGTTCTGACCATGCTTTCTTCTGTACCACATTTTATAAATGGCATAATCTATGTAAATTGAGAGCACTATAAAATAATTGGTCAAAGACTCAGGATGCTAGATAATGCTGCAATGAGTGGAATTATAGAAAGTCACATTTTTTCATAACTAAATTTTAGATACTTAGGTAGTTTTAGAACATTTTTCTGCACTATTACATCCTGAACAGTTTTAAAACCTTGGTGAAGCCAGGTGCAACGTCACATGTCTGGGATCCCAGCACTGTGGGAAGGAGAGGCAGGAGGATGGTTAAGTCTGGGTCCAGTGAGGGCAATTTAGCAATTTAGCAAGAGGCAGTTTCAAAAAAAAAAAAAAAAGAATATTTAAATGGGGGCAGGGGGATGTAGTTCAGTGCAAATGGCCAGAGTTCAGTCCACAGGAAAACACACACACAAACACACACACACACACATTTGAATGCAGGAACAGACAAAGAACCAAACTGAAACAAATCCTCTGTGAAATGCAATGCATATAGCTTTGATGGAGAAGTGAGAAACGCATACTTAAATGGAGCATCCTGACAGGATCTTGTACTATCGGTATGTTTATTTCCATAGGAAAAGGTTACAGAATGTGTATGACATGACATCAATGCCTTCCATGAGCATCAGGAAGTATGAGAGACCTGGAATTTTCAAAGACTACATTCTTTAAGCCAAGGATAAAACCTGTATCTTTTGCTTCTCATTTCAGTGCTTGATTCTCCAGTGACAAAATTGAAAGAGTAATTAGACTATGTGGGTTTCTCTTTAACCTGGTTGGCCATTTCCCCTAACAGCGCAATTACCCTGCTAATGAGATTAAATGTGTTTTAACTAGAGTATTATCTCAGTGCAAAGCCCCCCTGCTGGCTGGCTCCCACAGGATCTAAGGCTCTGCTGATGCACCCATCCAACATTCATTTACCTTAATGAAAGTCATATGTAAGAATTGGGCCGGCAAAAAATACAAGGGCTTTTGTTTATGTCGAAAAGAGCCTCATTTAGTCAATCTGAATCTTCCTAATACCCAGTGAAATATTTATTAATGAGCATCAGCACAGCAAGCCAGGGAGCCTTATTTGCATTAATTTCAACTATAAATAATTGAAGGTAGATTTCATTCTGTAAGTCATGGTTTTGGAACAATTCTCAATAAAGTACTAAATAAGAGACCATTAATAAAATGAAATATATTAAACCTTGACGGTGATATCTATTTCCCCCTCCCCCTATAGGACACACCGTTTCTCAAAAATACACACTTCATTATCTTGTTACCTTTATAACAGTACAGGGAACAGAATGAGACTGGTGATCTCTTATTTCTTCCAATCAGGGGTAGAGTGAATACATTCGAGTCACTCATCAGTCTCATCTAAAACTTGGCTCTGAGGTTCAGAGAGCCCTTTATTCACTCACTCACTGTGCATTTTCTGTGTTTACTGTGTATCAAACATGAGTAAACGATAAGAATTAAAGGGAAACAAAACACATTTTGTGTGCTCAGTGCTTCTCTTTATTAGCTCAGAATAAACCATCCTGAGTTGGACCAAAATCACATCCTAGCAGTAAAAGCCACTGTTTGCCAACAGAATAAAGGTGAGGGAAAAGTTGAGGAGATAAAAGGAAATGGGTCTGAATAGGATTGGATATGGTAGAGTGAATTAAGTGCATAAATGGTTGTAATTTTTATACTTAATATTTATAGATACTATGTTGTATTTTATGTCACACACATGAAAGTGTACTAGACTTTGATATAAACTATTTTTTACTGTGTTTTATAGTGGAGGAAAAATATATACACGTGGTTCAACACAGAAGAGAACTTCAGAATTATACTCTAGTCAGGCTGACAGCACTAACAGTAAGAATCAGTCTAAAGTGTTTAGGTATTGTATCTGTCCCCTACCCTTCTGGACTATGGGTTTTTGAGGGTAGACTTCAGGTTAGATTGATTGATTTTTTGAGACAGGTCTCACTTTGTAGTTCAGGTTGGCCCTGAGCTCACTATGTAGCCCAGGCAAGCCTCGAACTCAGCAATCCTCCTGCCTCTGCCTCCCAAGTGCTAGGATTATAGGGGTGAGTCACTACAGTCAGTCCTTGGTTGGCAAGGATCGAACCCAGGACCTGGTGCTTGCTAGGCAGGTGCTGGAACTACTGAGCTAAATCTCTGGCTGCAGGTTAGATTTATTATCATATTCCCTACAGTGCCTCGCATAGTGCATTAGCAGAGGGTCAGTGCAAACCTCAGGCATAATGTAAGAGTTCAGCCTGCTATGAAAATGGCTATGTGTAAACTGGCTACATAGGGCTATTTTGAATTGAGTATACATGAAGAAAACATATATTCATTTGCTATTAACTATTACTTATGACCATTTTATGGTTGAATCTTCTACTGATTATAATTAGAGCCAACTCCATTTGTGCAAGATTTAATGTATCATTCTGCATCTCTACCTTCTGGAGGCATGCTGGAACTACAAACAATATTGCTGCTTAGACAAATTTGTATCTTTCAGGTGGATTTGCAGTGGTGTAGGAGGGAGAAGGAATCCTGAAAACAAATATATGTCCGACAGCAGAACATAAAGATAGGGTGAGTATAGGGAGCTTGTAAATAATATATCTCATATCTAATAAAGAGAGAATCTTTTCCCAAAACAGCTTTCCACACACCTCTTTTCACCACTCCCCATGGGAATGAGTACAGCAATGAACAGTATTGTTAAGAAAGCAGGAAAGGGGGTAAGCTGAGCCACCTTGATGCTCTCTAATGCCCCTGGGCCCTTGTGCCACGCTTGTATCACCTGCTCTCACCATGGTAAAGACACCTGTGGGTGTCTGTCCTGCAGGTTTTACCTCTTGTCCAGTGCCCACGCAATAACTATTTTATTCAGGTAGGAAAACATGACCTTAACTGATTTCAACATAGGATGGAACCATGTCATTCCCCAAGACAACGTATATAATTTAAAATGCTGGAAGGGAACGAAAGCCTGAGATGATCTTAAGACGTCTGGATTTTGCTTTGAGACATGAGAATTTATACATGCTTGATACTCTGCAGTACTGTCACTGGAGAACAGAATATGCTTGCCTGCCAGGTCCTCACACTGGTGAAGACTGTCATTTACTTAGGTCAACTAAACTTTGAGAGCAATGACCAGGGCATGTCTGGGAAATGTTTGCATGAATGATTTTCTTTTGATTACTGTTCCTAACATTGTTTGAGTTTTGAAAGAAAAGAAAGAAAATCTACTTTCCAGAGGACTGAATATTTAGTGCTTGAATATTACTTCATTCTAAGACTAAGACTCAAAGTGGTGTTATGAGACAGTAAGAGATATTACTTAAAACAGAAACAATGTTTACTCTTGAAGTTGCAAATCTTTCAAGTGTATCATGAAGGAAACCAAAGTGACTAATTTAGGCCATGATAATAACAAGAATCTCTCTCTCTCTCTCTCTCTCTCTCTCTCTCTTTTTCTTTTGGTGAATTAATTCTCTATGAGATGTCATAAAAGTAGAAAAGAAGCAGAACACTTAGAAAGTAGATCACCGAAGGATATACACAGTATTTATTTTCAAATACATAAATCTATCCATTTAAACAAACAATTTTAAAACAATTTTAAGTGATTCATAGGGATAATAAACAGGTAATAAAATAATCTTACCATTCCAAATTTATTTTCAGAATTTTTGAGTTGCTTTTGTAGCTGTCACCTAATTCAACAGTACCACCATCTTATGGTGCTATGCTTAGACTTTCAATTAAAGAATGTGCTTGCCTGTTAAGTCTAAATTTAGAAAGGAAGGAAAGAAGACTGGATTATGGGATGAATGGATGAAAGAATACATTCTAAAAAGCCATAGCTAGCTGATATATAAGTTCTTGGTATTCAACCTGCATCACTGATGTACACTGGTTCCTTTCAACTACTTTGGTGCAATCAAGCAAGGTGAATGGGAGATAAAACTATTTCAAAACAAGTTCCATCTGTATGACTCACCTATAATTTCTTTTAGGGTTCTCCTCTAGATTCTCACCAATGTCTTTGAGTTGCTCTTTTCCACTTCTACTTCACTAACTATCCCACACTTCACTGGCAGGTTAATCTGCATTGAAGATAGCTTTCACAGTGATACTTTACTTTTCAAAAACCTTCAATAGCTTCTATTTTGATCACACGAAACTCGAATTCTCCTTCCAATTTTCAAGTATTTCCTCCATTGCTTTCCCACATCCCTACAGTATGCTTCTATGCTTGTGATATCCTGATCACACAATATTTTTTCCATTCTGGACTTCTTTTTTTTTTTGAGACAGGGTCTTGCTTTGTAGTTCAGGCTGGCTCTGAGCTCACTATGTAGCCCAGGCAAGCCTCAAACTCAGCAATCCTCCTGTCTCTGCCTCCTGAGTGCTGGGATTACAGGCGTGAGCCACCATGCCCGGCATTGTGGTATGCGGTGTTGATTGTTGGTGGGCGTGTCTCCACGCCCAGCATTATATGTGGTTACCGGGGATCGAACTCAGGACCTTGCGCTTGTGAGGCAGGCACTGGAACCACTGAGCTAACCCTCCGGCCCCATTCTGGACTTGTTGTCAGTGTTTTTCTACTCATTCAGAACCTATCTTTTTGGATAGGCTTCAGGATATCCATATTTAATATACATGAAATTAATGATGACTGGGCTGAGGGGAGGACAATATAAAGACAAAGCAGTCAGCCTGCTGTTCCAGCTCAGTGAGAGTAAATCCCAGGATGAACAGAAGGAGATAAAAATTCTGTTCCCACCATCTGATTTAGCATCTGACTCCTGTTCTTTTTTTTTTTTTTTTTTTTGAGTCAGAGTCTCATTTTGTAGTTCAGGCTGGTCCTGAGCTCACGATGTAGCCCAGGCAATCCTGGAACTCAGCAATCCTCCTGCCTCTGCCTCCTGAGTGCTGGGATTACAGACGTGACCCACCATGCCCCTCACTGTGGTGTGTGGTCCTGATTGCTGGTGGGCATGACTCACCATGCCCAGTATTGTTGTATGTGGTTACCGGGGATTGAACCAGGGCCCTTGGGTTTGCTAGGCAGGCACTGGAACCACTGAACTAAATCTCCGGCCCCTGATTCCTTTTCTTGATGTTAGAATTTAGTCGCTCTCACTGTATTGTATGATGGATCTTGTGTTTTAAAATATCTCTCTTCCTCCCTCCCTCCCTCCCCCTCCCTTTCTTTTTCTCTCTTGCTCTTAATTAGAGATCAAACCCTGGGAGTGCTGATCTATGTCCCCAAGATGTTTTATTATTATTTTTATTATTAACTTCACACAAGCTCTTGCTAAATTGTTCAAGGTAGACTTGAACTTGCAACCTCCCACCTCTTCTTCCCAAGTAGGTAGGATTAAGGATATTATCTAGCCTGCTGGAGTAAGATATGCATTTTTTATGCAATAAAATGGGTACCATACGCAGGGTAAGGACCTTTTTTGGAGTTTAATCAAATGGAGGTGAAACTGGAGGAAAATCTAGCTGCATTGTGTTTACTATGTCAATAACTTACTAACCTGCTAAGTAATTTTCATAGGAAATCGTGCCCATACCTGATTTTCATCTTATGTATAGCAGCAGATTCTTACATGCATATATCTTACATGCATATATGATCAAAACTCTATGGTATAACCTATCTAAATTTTACTTGTCTTTCAAAAACTCAGCTTCAGGCTTATTGTTTGCTATTCACATTAATCTTCCTCTCTTCCTTAGCTTTATAGTCCAAGGAATACAATTATGTGTTTATATCTCATCTTTCACTGTCCTCTATTATTTCTCATGTAATTACTTCTCCCTAACTGTTATTTCCATTTCTCTGAGTACGGAAATTGTGGGATTTTTTCCCCCTACATTTCCCACTGTTTCTCACACAGTCTGCCTCTCACATGAAGAACTCAAAGGTACAATCTTTTTGGCAACAAGGTATACAGAAGAGAGCACAGGATCAGGGCCAGACAATCCTAGGTGGAACCTTAGCTTTCCCAGACATTAACTATCAGACTTCCCTGATATTCTTGTTCCTACTTTTCAAACTGAAGAAATAATACCTACCTAGAAAGATTATTATAAGTTTTGCAACAATGTATGTTTCCAGTAATAACTATATAGTCAAATAATATAAAAAGCACATACATAATGTATGTAAGGTGCTATACTTATATACTACCTGTGTATGATAGTAGCACTTTTTTTTTTTTTTTTTTGAGACAGTGTCTCGTTTTGTAGTTCAGGCTGGCCCTGAGCTCACTATGTAGCCCAGGCAAGCCTCGCACTCAGCAATCCTCCTGTCTCTGCCTCACGAGTGCTGGGGTTACAGGTGTGAGCCACCACGCCCAGCAATAGTAGCACTTTTTTGCGGTACTGGGGATCAAACTTGGATCCTTGTGCTTCCAAGGTAGGTGCAGTACCACTTGAGCTAAATTTCCAGCCTGATAGGTAGCACTTCTAATAATCAATTTGTTTATTTATATATAAATGTGCCAATCAGATTAATAGAATAACAGTAGCATAAGAACTCTTATCACTACAGAGTCAATATCTTTAGGAAGGAGATCCTTCAAAACTGTCATAGCCCTGTGTACAATGATTGGGCTCTCTAGACCTTACTTGGATTTTACTAAAATTATCATGCTTATAACTTACTGTTAAGAATGTACAATACCTTTCTGAGTTCATGCCAGTATTCTAAATAAGCAATAGTGGGACTAACATCAGGGAAAGGAAGGTGGTAGTGACCCTGACAAAAATTGTACAGTTTACTTGGGCCTCTGACAGTGTTGCCTCCTGCTTGGTGCTGCGCTTCCTCCAGTCACATGACTCACTATTCCTGTGCAGTGTGCAACATGTTGCTTTCACTAGATGGTCAGGAAAGTCCCTGTATCTAAAGTACTCTCCACCATCTCTTTACCTTTTGCTTCCTTGAAAGAACATGTCATCTGGATGTAATCTGAAGGAGGGGAGGGTCTTTGCTGATTCCTGGCTGAACTCAGAGAACATAAAACTTTGCCTGGCACACTGCAGGGACTCTTTAGGTATTTGTTGGTTACATTTAAACTGGACAGACTCCTGTCAGCTTTTCTCTATGAGCTGCAAAGACTGGAAACTCCAGGAATGGTAATGAGCTGCGTTATCACTCCTAGCATAACCAGTAAGCAAATGGAGAGGATGTCTTTATTTCTGCCTCCACAGCAGATTCACTGTCACAACTTTTTGAAGGATAAAGGTCCAAAAACAGCTCTGCTTCTAAACCTTCTCATTTTACCCGTTCTACATACTCCCTGACTTCTTGTGCTCCTGGGAAGAAACACTCTAATCTGCTAAAGAAAGACAAGAAGTACCATAACACTGCTCTAGGCTTGTCACCCTTCTGTAATGCCGCGCTGAGACTGTCATTTCATCATGATACCTGGAAAGTGTAAGAGTCTAACAATTCTAATTGGGCAGAATAGTTTCAGTTTTTAAAAATTATCACCGGTAGGATATTCTTGCATGTTCAAATCCTGTAGCTCTCAATCTGGTTCCCCCAAAAAAGTAACATATGCTCACAATAAATCTTCAAAATGGCTCTATTAATAGAGTGGCTGTGGTGACAGTTTTATAAATGGGCCCCATCTTTATGCAAACTGTGTTTTATTAGATTGCATTATGATGATTTGTAATGAGAATACAGACATGAATTCTGAGAGAAAGAACTCCAAACATTCCTAAGCTGGCCAGGGGTTTCAAAGCCCATGTGCTCTGTGTGGAGGTCTGTGCATTCTGGGAACAACAGCCATCATCAGATTAGTTTTGCTACAGTTGTCTGCCTCTCTGCCTGCTTTTTTCCAATCAGATAATAACAGTCTAATAACTGGCTTTGTGTCTGTCAATCCAATTACTTCCTATTTGGGATGTGCTGACACAATTAAATCAGCAGACAGATGGTAGGTCTTTCATTACCCTCCAACTAAATAATTAGGTTCCTAAGCACATGACTTGGTAAGGAGAGCCCCTCTATGAAGTCAGGTGCCTTGCAAATAAAACAAAAGATATGGGTCACTAAAAATAATCTCGTTAATCCAATGTTATGTTAATGCCATACCTACAATAGGCATAGCCATTTAGTTCATCCTTCAGTCACCAGGGAAACTTCCTGGGAAGCTTTGATCAGAAGCAGTTACTCAATGGCCATATTTCCACTAGAGTCCTTATCTGACTGGTATTCATTCCAGCAAAAATATGGCTTCAGTCTCTGATCCAAATGATGTCCTCTCGGAAAAGGAAAACAGTTCTTTCATCTGACCTAATCTCATTGAGAAACTGAAGTAAAATACTGACTAAAGTAAGCTGCCTGTGAAAAAAGATGAGTAAAATTTACCCCCCAATTTTAAAGGTATATGATTACATAGCTACAGTAACTTAAAATGCAAACACAAGAATTTTAATGAAGTTATCTTATAATATTCATAGGGAAATTACAATACAGTTAGGAAGAATTTAAAAGGAATCAACATATCCTGTACATTCTCTACTCTTCCTCCATAATGATCAGCTGAAACAGACATTTCATGAACTCTCTATTAAACTTACAGATATTTTAAAGATGTTGATAAAAAAATTACAAATTTAAGAGGTAAAATGTCTGAAACAGTTTGAAAAATAAGTGCCTTAAATATACTGAGAGTTTACGTCTAAGATCCATGATGATTAATAGAGGTATATTTTATGCCTCCATCCTTGAGTAGCTTTGTCACAGCTGTTCTCACAATTATGGTTAAATTCAACCTGGATACTTGGCCTTTCATATCTTCCCTGTATTAAAATCTAAGGAATAAAACAATAAATTAATATAGATGTCATGCAAAGAACTGGATTCCAACATGGTTGCATTATTTTTAATTGTGTAACTTATGACCTCAGTTTACCAGCTAGGTCCTCTGCATATAGCCTTGCATTCCAGGGTTCAATACAGGATGGTAGCTTGACTTGGCCTTTTCCTCTACTTTCCTAATTCTCTCGGGGCCCTACAAGGCATGTCAATCATCACTGCTATCCTGTTATGAATATTCATTCCCAAAGGCCACAAAAACTAATAAACGTTCAATTGCAGGAAAGGGGGGATACACGTGGGAGGGTTAAGGGGTATCACTACACTAAACAAGCAGTAAAAGCAAGGAGACATTAGTGTGCCAATCCACTAAAGCAGACATTTTATAGTCCTTTAATAAGGCTTATAATAATGCTTATTAATTATATCAATAATATTAATATAATTAAATTAATATAATTAACAATTATTAACAACATTAATATAATTAATATTAATTAAGTAATTATTAGTTATTAATAATTAATAATATTAATATTATTAATATCATTAATAATAAGCTAACCCATTAAGCATTGTTCTCTGTTTTCTGAGTGCCTCCACTTATTATGTATTGAGGATAATAGCTTATTCAATGGTGGTTGTATGTGAACTTGCTTGTGTAATACCTTTTTTTTTTTTTTTTTTTTTTTTTTTGCTTTTTGAGACAGGGTCTCACTTTGTAGTTCAGGCTGGCCCTGAGCTCACTATGGTGCCCAGGCAAGCCGCCGCGAACTCAGCAATCCTCTTGTCTCTGCCTCCCGAGTGCTGGGATTACAGATGTGAGCCACCACGCCGGCATTGTGGTATGCGGTGTTGATTGTTGGTGGGTGTGTCTCCATGCCCAGCATTATATGTGGTTACCGGGGATCAAACTCAGGACCTTGCGCTTGCGAGGCAGGCGCCGGAACCACTGAGCTAACCCTCCGGCCCGTGTAATACCTTTTTAAAAAAAGTTATTGGAATATAGTCCTTTGGTTTAATATGTAATCAATCATGCACAGTGAGGAATTGCTTTGAAAAACAGTGATTGGAGTGGGAGATGCTCACTCTATAGGGCCAAGACTACTACTACTCAAGCAAATACCTATAGCTGCTATGTCACACTGGGGCTATTAACCACAGCATAGACAACTTCCAGTAACACACAAAGACAGAAGGAACTTGTGGGCTGAAAGAATTGAAACTTGGAAAAAGTAAACTGAAGGCAGTACCTTTATAGTGCTAAGCAAACAGATGGGATATATAGTAAGTTCAAAATCAGGGAAAAGGTGACTTAATTTTGAGATTGCACAAACTGAAAATTAAATGAGAAGGTCAAAGTGGAAGGAATCTTTGATCCTGTGTTTGATAAGAACTCTGGGTAGCTTCAAGGCACAAGTAGTATGAACAAGGAGCCGGGTGGCAGGGCTTCCTCTAGTGACTCATCATTTACAATGAGAAAGAGACACTTACTTAAACGATGTCTCGATTTGGCCCATGAAGATAAAAAGATCACCCTGATTCCTGAAGTCTTTTGAATCTATAAAGAATACAGAAGTCTAGGGGCCGGAGGGTTAGCTCAGTGGTTCCGGCGCTTGCCTCGCAAGTGCAAGGCCCTGAGTTCGATCCCCGGTAACCACATACAATGCTGGGTGTGGAGACTCATGCCCACCAACAATCAATACCGCATACCACAGTGCCGGGTGTGGTGGCTCATGCCTGTAATCCCAGAGGCAGAGACAGAAGGATTGCTGAGTTCGAGGTTTGTCTGGGCTACATAGTGAGCTCAGAGCCAGCCTGAAC
>PVIC010042125.1:0-15925 GCA_004025085.1 Thryonomys swinderianus | reverse complement strand
AAAGAAAGAAAGAAAGAAAGAAAGAAAGAAAGAAAGAAAGAAAGAAAGAAAGAAAGAAAGAAAGAAAGAAAGGAAGAAAAAGAAAGAAATTTAAAACATTTGAACTAAATAAAAATGAAAAATAAACTTATCAAAATCTGTGGGAGGGCTGGGGATTTAGCTCAAGTGGTACCATGCCTACCTTGGAAGCACAAGGGCCCAAATTCTGTCCTTGGTGCAACCAAAAAAAAAAAAAAAAGTGGAATGTCTTAGAAGCAGTATTTAGAAAGAAGATTATTACGTTAAATACAGATTTTTTTAGTTTAATTTAATTTATTGGTACATTATATGAGTATATATTTTTTAAAAGAAACATCTAAAAATCAGTAAGTTAAGATTCCTGCTTAGGAAGTTGCAGGAAAACTATACTTGACTCAAACTAAGCAGAAAAAAAGACAAAATAGGGCCAGAGATTTAGCTCAGTGGTTCCGGTGCCTGCCTCGCAAGCGCAAGGCCCTGAGTTCAATCCAGGTAACCATATACAATGCTGGGCGTGGAGACTCACACCCACCAGCAATCAATACCACATACCGCAGTGCCGGGTGTGGTGGCTCATGCCTGTAATCCCAGCACTCGGGAGGCAGAGATAGGAGGATTGCTGAGTTCTAGGCTTGCCTGGACTACATAGTGAGCCCAGGACCAGCCTGAACTACAAAGCGAGACCCTGTCTCAAAACAAAACAAAAAAGACAAAATAAAAGAGTATAGCTGCATGCAATAGTGCATACCCATAATCCCAGGTACTTAGGAGGCTGAGACAGGAGGCTCTCAAGTTTAAGGTTAGCCCAACAGGTTAGTGAGTCCTATCCCAAAGTGAAAATAAAAAGGTATGGGGATGTAGCTCAGTGACAGAGTGTTTGCTGTTGTTCCATGGTAGACTGCTTGCCTAGCATGTGTGAGGCCCTGGATTCAATTCTGAGGACTGCAAAGGGAAAAATAATAAAGAGAATAAATCAAATTGAAAACAAAATCAATAGAGAAAAACCAACAAAATCAAAACTTGATTTGTTGAAAAGATCAATAAAGTCGATCAGATTCCTGCTAAGCTGAGAAAAAATTAGTGAAAACACAAGACATTCACACTAGAAATGAAATAAGAGCTGTTACTACAGATTCCACAGCATTAAGAGCATAATAATGAAATATGACAAATAATCTCTCTCCCCAGAAATTTTATAACCTAGGTTAAATGGACCAATCCTGTGAAAGATATAACCTGCAAAGAAGAAATAGAACATTCATTCAACAAATGAATTGAAACTATTCAAGAGTTTCTATCATGAAAAGCTTCGCAAAAATGAATCTAGACAGAGACCTTACACCCTTCACAAAAATTTGCTCATAATGGATCATGAATCTAATTGTAAAATGCAAGCTTTCTCTGTGGGTAAAATGGACCCGCTTATCTCATTCTCTGGTCTTTCACTCTCCCCTCTTTCCCTGGCTGCCGTCAGGCCTGGTTTTTGAGACCAACAGTAAACGCCAGAGGTGGAGGCGTGGTTCAGCAGCCGGCGCCTGCGCGGCAGGCGTGACACCCTGGTCCCATCCTCAGCACCACACCTAGAAATAGACCCAAAGGACGCAGGCGCTGCTGAACGTGCCCCTGAAACTCTCCCCCTCAGCCTTCAGAAGCCCTTTCTCTCCTGACCCTCCTCCTCCTCGTGTTCATTATCACCCCTTCTCAGTCACCTTTACAAAGTCATCCTCTCCTGCCCCTCTTACAAATTACTGATCCCCGAGTTCTGTTCAACCCTCTTCTTTCTTCTCTCCAGAGCTCATACTTCCCTGTTTCAACCAGCATGTTCCCTCGCCTGTAGCCCAGACTTATATGTACAGTTTCCGGGGGGGGGGGGCTGCTGACCTCTTGCACTTAAATCTGGGACTGAACTCATCTTCTCCCCACGCGTGTTGCTCCTGTCCCTGTGGCTCCCGCCTTGCTCCATCGGACACCCTGTCAGTTCAGCCAGAAATCCGCACCTCATCCCAGCCTCCTTTGCCTAGTTCACCCTCCCCCGCCTCCCATCCTGCCTGTTCTCCCCTCTGAATATACCCAGAATGTGGCCACCTTTTTTCAGACGTATTTTGCTACATAATATTGTACCTGTCTATAGGATGTTGTGTGGCATTCAGTACGTGGATATAATATGCAGTGATGCAGTCACAGTATTGGTATATCCATCATCCCACACATTTATCATTTCCTTGTGCTGGGAACATTCAAAATGTCCTCTATGGCTGTTTGGAAGTGTACTGTTTATCAGAACACCTACTAAACGGGCATGTGCTACAGTCATCGCCCTGAGGATTACACTCTGGGAGGCTGAAGCAAGAACACAACAGGGTAGCCCAGTTTGGGCAACTCAGCAGCTTAGCAAGACATTGTCTCAACATAAAATTTTTATGATCAGGGCTGGAGATTTAGCTCAGTGGTTCCAGGGCCTGGCTAGCAAGTGCAAGGTTCCTGATCGATCCCCAGTAAGCACATACAATACTGACTGTGGTGACTCACGCCCACCAGCAATCAGTACCACACACCACAGTGCTAGGCGTAGTGGCTCACACCTGTCATCTCAGCACTCAGGGGGCAGAGGCAGGAAGACTGCTGAGTTCGAGGTTTGCCTGGGCTCCATAGTGAGCTCAGGGCCAGCCTGAATTACAAAGCAAGGCTCTGTCTGAAAAAAAAAATTGGGACTGGGGATTTAGCTCAAGTGGTACCGTACCAACCTTGGATGCATAAGGGCCCAAGTTCGATTCCTGGTACCACACACACACACACACACACAAAAAAGCAGGGAAAAAATAAGAATCAAGATATATCATGTACAGGTACAAATTCCCTGTGATGAATATGATTAATAAGAAGGCCCTGGGTTCAATCCGCAGTGCTGCGAAAACAAACAAAAACAAAACAAGCAAAAGAAAAAACCCACACATAAACGAAAAAGCACCTCCTCTGATCTTCATGGAGCAGGGCACCACCCTCACCCCTGAGAGGCCGCCCTGTCCTGACCTTGCTCCTTTAGTCCACACCACCCTGGAGCCAGAGAGACAGCTGCGGGGTAGACTGGCCCCATCACCCCCATGGCTTCTCACCTCAGGTTAAAACTCACACTGTACCACTGCATAGAGGAAAGCCACGTCTGGTCCCAGCCTCCCTGTCCAAACTTGTTTCCCCTCCACTCACTGCTCCGGCCTTGTTATAGACCAGGCTGCTCCCCTTTTGCATCTTTTCACACTACCATTCCCTTTGCCTACAATAATCTTTGCATTACAGCCAGCCAACTTGGTGGGCAAATACTTATCTTTCACAACAGCAATAAAAGGCGGGGCGTGGTGGCTCATGCCTGTAATCCCAGTACTTGGGCAGGAGGATTGCTGTGAGTTTGAGACTAGTGAGCTCAGGGCTCACCTACACTACAAAGACCCTGTCTCAAACAAACAAACAACAAGAAAAAAGAGCAATAGTGGGGCCAGAGATTTAGTTCAGTGTTTCTGGCACCTGCCTAGCAAGCACAAGGTCCCCGGTTGGATCCTAGGTAACCACATACAACAATACCGGGCGTGGTGACTCATGCCCACCAGCAATCAATACCGCATACCACAGTGCCAGGCATGGTGGCTCACTCCTGTAATCCCAGCACTGCGAAGCAGAGACAGGAAGATTGTTGAGTTCACGGCAGCTTGCCTGGGCTACATAGTGAGCACAGGGCCATCCTGAACTACAAAGCTAGACCCTGTCTCAAAAAAAACAAAAAACAAAAAACAAGAAAACAGCAACAAGAACTCCCTAGGCAAAAAATAAAAAGGGGGGTGTCTTTTCCCAATACTATCAGGTCGAATTCATCATTCCCTCCACCGTGTCCTGTGATTCATCACCGGGAAGCCAGCTGTGGTGGTACACGCCTATACTTTCAACATCTAGGAGGCTGAAGCAGGAAGATCACCACAGGTTCGAAGCCAGACTGTGATAGTGAGATTCTGTCTGAAAAAAATAACCAATAAAATTTAATCACCAGGAAATATCTCTTAATCTCCCATTATGTGCTGTTTTCATCCACTCCTTTAGGTAACTAATGCTATTAGTTTTTAGTTTATTTTTTTCTGTACAAATAGATTTTTTACTTCCTCTTCTTTCTTACACAAAAGGAAGGACACTACACATATAGTTTTTAATTGCACATGACTTGCTTTTTTTTTTTTTTTTTTTTGTAGCGCCAGAGATGAAACCCAGGGCCTTGTGCATGCTAAGCACATGCTCTACCACTGGGCTATGTACCTGGCTCTACACTTGGCTTTTCTTGTACTTAAGTATATATACCCCAGGAAATCACTCTCGCCAGTTCACAGCAAGGCCTTCAATCTGGCTGTCCACAGTCTACTCAATCACTTTCCTAGTTTCTAATTTTTTGCAACCATAAACAACATCAGAATGAATAACTGCGTGCAATACCTCCAATATTATTGGAAGTAAATTCCTAGAAATGGAATTGGTGAGTCAAAAGATAAATACATAGATACTTTTGGGAGGTATTGCCAAATTCCCCTACAAGGGCTGCATGAATTTTCTGTTCCACTGGCACCACGTGACGGTAGATTTTTGGAAGAAGTTTACTCAGAACATTAACTAGCTTCGCTTCCCAGTTGGCCTGTCCTTGTGGCTGATCCACCAATACTAGAGAAAGCCCCTTGCCACACAACCCTGACCCTTGAATGTCCTCAGCTCTCAGGGTGCAACAGACAGAACCAAGCCCTACAGTTCTAGAAATTCTTCTGTATCTTCTGCTGTTCACATTCTTCGTTCAGAAGAAATAATAAGCAGATGAAATGAAATGGCTCCAAGTGGGCAAGGCTACAGCCAATCAGAAGGTATTTATATTAGTTGCCAAAGACACACAAGAAGAAGCACAAGGAAAGTTTAATACTTTTCCAAGCTCAACGAGTACTAGTTTGATTTGTTTTAAGGCCCCGAATAAAAACAGGCATCTGTCTTGTAAATAAATCAGTCATCCTATTGGGAAAAATAATAATAAAAGTAATGCACAGTTCACACAGTGCTTTCACACACGTATTATCTCATTTGATCCTCATAATGGAAGCATCCATGCTGGAACAACTGCTTCATTGGCCAGTCTTTGATGTACATTATGAGGTTTGTGGACTCTAACTATGATTTATCCACCCTGACTTCAAACGGTTAACTAGAGCTGAACTCAAAACAACCTGAACTTATTGGAGACACCAGGCTGGAGGAAGCCTGGGGAGCCAGAAGTGGTCAGGAAGCCAAGTCTCCCCCGGGCTCAAATTTCCCTGACCAAGGACCTCAGATGAATTATGGTGGAAAACCCCCACTGCACTGTATCCCCTCCCTTTAATTTAGGCATTTAATAAACAGATTGCGTCGTTCTCCAGAAATGAGGAAGGTTAATAATTTCCTTGGACAGAGAGTTCCAAGCAGCCCTTGCAGCTTTCTATGGACCTTCAAAAGAATTTCTGCAGACAGTCTGTGTAACTTTTTATGTTTGTCTATTAAATGTTTGCTAGGCTCCCTGCCCTCATTAATATCATTAGGCTATAGAAATGTTAACCTATCCAGGATTTGTCCCAGAACCCAGCGAGTCTCTGAGAGGCCCTCATGCCAGCTTATGCAGCTGGCTGTGCGCTCCTGCTCCTCCCTGGACATTCACGAGCCCTCGCAATCATGACAGTAGGTCATTATCAGGAGATCCTTGAAAGAGGCCTTTTTGAAAAATTATTTCCTGGGACTAGGGATTGAACCCAGAGCTTTTGCACTAAGCTACATCAGACCTTTTTTCATCTTTTTACTTTGAAATCGGATGTTACTAAACCACTAATTTGTTCAGACTGAAGTCAAACTTAGGATCATCCTGCCTTGAGATCCCCCTGCCTCAGTCTCCTAGAGTGCTACAATTACAGGCATGTGCCATCACGTCTGGCTGAGTCTTTCTCTTGCAGTTCATCTCACAGTGTCAGTGTCCACCTGCTTCCACCAACTCATCAAGCCAGCACTCGAGTGTAAAACATGGAGGCAGGGTCATTTTGTCATAAGCAGTCCCAGCTTGTCGGCATGTCCAGGACAACCTGAATGGCGTGCAGGGGTGGCAAACCTATGGCACTCATCCCACAGTTGGTCGCTTGTATCACTATAAGCTCTGAAAGGCTCACCATCCCTGCTACAGGGCCTGCAATGTTGCTGCTTAGGGAAGCAGGTGTGAGCGTAAGATGTGGGATGAGGGTCAGACAACACCATCCAGATCATGACTCTGTGCTTTGCACACTCTTGGATGAGCCACTCAGCATTCCTGAGCTGTGGCTTCCTCGGCTATGAAGTGTACTTGGCAGGTAAGGGCATGGCAGTCCGTATCTCCCTTACTGAAGCTGCTGTGGGGCTGAATGTAAAGCTCTTAGCCTACACCTGGTGCAAAGGACTGATTCAACTTTTAGCACGTCACAACTAGACGTGATCTTAGTCTCATTTTGTAGATGGGGAAAACAAGGAAGAGATAGTGAACTGATTAACAAGAGACATAAGGTTAGAAAAGGTTTCCTGACCCTTTTCAGTACATTATGGTGTCTTTCTGTCCCAAGGAACTGCAGTACCAAAGCCAACAGGTAAGTGGTGAGGCGAGGCCTGACCTACTGGAGCCCAGGTAAGGGAGAAGGCAAATGCCAATTGGGAGGTAGAGCGCAAGTTGGGTATCAGTGCCAACTTCAAGGTGAGGCTTTATGAAAAATTTTCTGTCTTGGGTTATTTTCACCACTGTCTATACCCAAGGCAATTCAGAAAAGCCTTGGTTGAAAATCTCCTTGGTGTTGTTACTCTCTAACTGGTCCTCAGTTTAGTCCCTCTAGAGAACAAAGGCTTCTCCCAAGCTTTGAGAGGCACAGCATTCATCCTCCTTAGCTAGGAGCAGGCCCCTCTCCACAAGGCCTTTGGGACCGGCTGTGGGTAGAAAAGGAAAGGAACTTCTCTCCCCAGTTTACTTTGTGGGTAAGTTCTGTGGCTTTTGCAAGGACAAGTGAAGGGGGTGGAAGAAAGAAGTTAGGAAGTATCCGCTCCTATGATTGGCCATCCACAGAAGTGGTGTGCCAAAGAGCAGCCATTCCTATCCCAGCTCAGGCATTCGGCCCCGCCCTCCTGACCTCACGTGGCCCTGCATGAGGTTTCTGTTTGCTTGCTCAGAGACCCAGGGAGCACTGGGAGTTCTGCCCAGCTCAGCACTTCGTTATACTGTGCTGGCAGGAAGGAACTGGCCCTCCCGTAAGTACTTAGCTTCTGTCTGAGCTGAACAGCGTTGGAATATGTATCTGAGGATTGGAAGCTGGCTTTACCACACCCCCACACACACACCCCACCCCCACCCCCGCACTGGAAGGACAGAGCCATTCCACTAACAGACACCAGAGTCGTTTCTTTTCCTTCCCATTCTGAGAGCATCTGTAGCAGCTTCCAGGATTCTAAATTTGCCCCACTGCATCAGTGAGTTCATTCTACCAGAATCCACTTAACCTTCTCTGCTTAGTCCTTCGTTAACTGCCCACTAATGGAAGAAAACACTCAGGAAGCTGGGTGATCATGGGTAAGTCACTCCCCATCTCTGAGCCCCAGTTTCCTCATCTGTAAAATGTGTAGGCTGAACTCTCACTGAGATCTCCTGCCACCACCTAAGCAAGGTTCCAGTTATAAGCTCCTACCTGACCTCTCTGCTCTAGATCTTGTGTCTTGTTCATTGGCAGCAGATCGGCCCAAAGACTCCTGCCCAGGTTCTTGGCCTATTTGATGCCCGGTCATGCTTACGGTCTCAGTTCGTGGTTACTTCCTTGGGTAAATCATCTTTGGACAGCACACTCCCTCCCTACAAAGCAAAGTCCTCCTGTCATCCACATTCCCACTGGAAACTTCTTTTCCTTCATAGCAATGATCACAACTACAGTTTTTTGTGCAATCATTTAACATCCATTTCCCCAAACTGTCAGGTCAGTGAGAGCAGGAAACTTGTCTGTGTAGTCTACCATTTCTCTGGCACATTGTGCAGTGCCCAGCTCAGAGGAGAAGCTCTCTACAAATTGGTTGAATGGATCATACAGCCTGCCAGGGCAGCCCACAGTGCTGGTCCCCCAGCTCCTTATGCTTGTGGAAGGTCACTGTATCCCCATTTCTTGGGCTATAAAGCAGTGCCACTGACCTACTGACCTTGCTGCCAGCCAAACCAGGAGGGCAAACATGCCCCTGGATGAGACTTGGAATGCAGTCACTCCTAAAGCCAAATGCAAAAGACTGGTTTAGGCTGAAGGCTCCCTTTGTGAGTTATTCAATTCCACAAATATCTACTGAATATCCACTGTCTGCATGGCCCTGTCCTAGATGCTATTAGTCTAAAGGCATCAGTCTTCCCAGACTTGGTCTGGACCCTTCAAGAACTCACATGGAGGGCCAGAGATTTAGCTCAGTGGTTCCAGCACCTGCCTAGCAAGCGCAAGGTCCCTGTTCAATCCCAGTAACCACATTCAACAATAATGGGTGTGGTGACTCACACCCACCAGCAATCAGTACCACATACCACAATGCTGGACACGTTGGTTTATGCTTATAATTCCAGCACTCGGTAGGCAGAGGCAGGAGGATTGCTGAGTTTGAGGCTTGCCTGGGCTACATAGTGAGCTCAGGGCCAGCCTGAACTACAAAGCGAGACCCTACCTCAAAAACAAACAAAAAAAAAGAACTCACATGGAAACAACCAATTCCCCTACAAGTCAGACTGTGAGAAGTGCCTGGCAGGACAGAAGAAAGAACAGTGGAGTATGACTGTCCTGTGGGAATTTCATGGGGGGAGAAGGAGGACAGAATGTTGTAGAAGGTAATAAGTTCATGGTGGAGCTAGGATGTGTTTCTCGATGGAAAGATGAACATCAGGGACAGACGTTCATATTGGGGGACATTTCAAGACCCGCTCTCTATCCTCCAGTGGCTGCCCCAAGCATCTCTCATGCATGGTCACATCTTAGTAGCTCTCACTCTGTGGGGCACTGGCACCACTCGAGGAACTTCTGAGACTTGCAGAGCCCATGCCCCCCCACCCCCACCTGGGCCTAATATTTGGATTCTGGGTCCAGTGTGAGGCCTGGCCACCTGCATGTTTAACAAATCTCCCTTCCAAAGTGTCTAGAGACAAGTGGTCCAAAGAGAACATGCAGAAAAGAGAAGAGAGTTTCATGGGTGGTGGCAGGGTCTGAGTGAGGGTGCAGTTCTTGGTGTGAGAGATAAGTCTGCCCATGATCAGGTTCCTTGGGACTTTAGTGGCCACCCATTCCCAAGTGCCCTCCATTCAGGTCAAGGATCTCCGGGATGATGGGAGGATCAATGTGCAGGCTGTGCAGAACAAATCAACGTGGGAGTGCTAGGAACGAATACATCAGGTCCAAGGGTATAACCTCCAGGGGAGAGAGCGCCTTGGAGCAGGACGAAAGAGTACATCATCCAGTCATGCATTCTTTCCACAAACACGTGCTAAGGTCCCGGCACCATGGTAAACTGTGTGGCATTTGGTGATACCACCATCTATTCCCTTCGCAAAGCCGAAATGAGAGCAATACCCTAGACTTTCTCATATCTTTCATCAGTTCATTTATATAAACCTTGTAAGTGTCTTGTGAGTCCCACCACTCCTCTTTGGTTCATACCACTGCCTTAGTGCCAGGGCACTGCAACTCTTGGCTGCACTGCTGCACAAGTTTCTTCACTGCTTTCTCCACATTCAGGCCAGTCTCACTCTGATACATTTTCCACACTGCAGCCAAATCAATCCCCTCATTCCCCCCACCTTCTTCCCTCCCTCTCTCTCATCAGGGATTGAACCCAATGAACACTAAGGTACATACTTGTTAAATTTTTAAGATTTGAGAGAAGATGGTCTGGGGATTTAGCTCAGTGGTTCTACTGTCTGCCTTGCCAGTACAAGGTCCCTGGTAACCACATACCACAATGTTGGACGTCGTGGTTCATGCCTCTGATCCCAGCATTTGGGAGGCAGAGGCAGTAGAACTGCTAAGAGTTCAAGGCTTGCCGGGGCTACATAGTGAACTCAGGGCCAGCCTGAACTACAAAGCAAGATCCTATATCAAAAAAAAAATAAATGAATAGGGGCGGAGGGTTAGCTCAGTGGTTCCGGCGCCTGCCTCGCAAGCGCAAGGACCTGAGTTCAATCCCCGGTAACCACATATAATGCTGGGCGTGGAGACATGCCCACCAACAATCAACACCGCATACCACAGTGCCGGGCGTGGTGGCTCACGCCTGTCATCCCAGCACTCGGGAGGCAGAGACAGGAGGATTGCTGAGTTTGCGGCGGCTTGCCTGGGCACCATAGTGAGTTCAGGGCCAGCCTGAACTACAGCGCGAGACCCTGTCTCAAAAAGCAAAAAATAATAATAATAATAATAATAATAATAATAAACTAAAAATAATAATAAACTAAAAATATTTGAGAGAAGATCTCATTATGCTTCCTAGGCTGCCCTCAAACTTGTTTTGTTGTTTTTTTGAGGGGTGTTTTTTTTAATTTTTAATTTTTTTTTTTAACCAAGGGATGAAACTCAGAACCTTGTACTTGCCAGGTGGGCACAGTGCCCCTAAGGCTTATCCCCAAACCCTCAACTAAAGCTTGGACTCTTCCTGCTTCAACCTCCTGAATACCTGGAATTAATTACAAGCCTGCTTCACCATGCCCAGAAATACTCTTCTACTTTTATTTTTACCTTTATTGAGTTTATTGGTATATTTTAGATATACATTATAATTACACTCTTCATTGAGAATTTGTACCTGTACATGATGTATTTTATTTCTCATTTTTCCCACTCTCCTACCCTCCCTTTAACCTCTCCTACTTTTAAAGGGTTTCACTGAGGTATAGTTCACATATGATGCAATTCACCTATTTTAAGTGTATAATTCAATAGTTTTCAGCATATTCAGAGTAATATAATCAACCTAGAAATTGAGTTTGAAGTGTTTTCTGGCTGTGATGTCAGTCAGCAGTGGAGTGCTTGCCTACCATATGCGAGCTCCTACTTCAATCTCCAGTGTTATAAAAAAGAAAAAGAAATCATTACCCACAAAAGATCCTTCATGCCTATCAGAAGTCACTCCCCAGGCCCACTCTGAACCTCAGGCAACTGCTAAGCTACTTTCTGTCTTCATGGAATTTCCAGGGCTGGGATGTAAGCCCTGAGTTCAATGCCCAGTACTGCAAAAAACAAAAGCAATCCATGGAATTGCCTTTCCTGGGCATTTTGTATAAATGGAATCATACAATATGTGGTCTTATGTGTTGACATTCATTGCCAACCTAAATGCAGCAGGCTGCTCAGTTAAAACATTTAAATGGCTTTCATCATTCATCATCCAAATACCTCCTCTTACTGTTTAAGGCCCTTCACACCTGCCTCTGCCTTCTAACTTCCTATGGCTCCCTGACACACACTATGTGCTCGTTCTTTATTAGCACCTGCACTTTCCCTGACTGGTATGCCCCACCACTACTCCCAACAGTCATTACCTCTGCTAGGTCTTCAACATTCCAAATTCACCAAATTCTACATCCCCCTGTCCAAGCACTTTGACCTTGTGTGTGGTCTACTCCTCACACCCATTAATGCATTGTAAACATTCATACATGTTGGTTTCCTAGCAAGACCATGAATGACTTCACTGAGAGCAGCAGCTCTACACTATTCTTCTAACTACCCATTTCAAACAGATCCTGGCTCAATATGTGTTCAGTCCACCAGAACTATATCAAACTCCAAAATCGCCCTAGAGGAGCTCTTGGTCTTATAAAGGAGAAAATAAGACATTCAGCAGTCAGCCTACATTTGCTGAGGCCCCATTGTAATTTGGTGGGAGGAAGGAGAGTATAAAAAGACAAGACTCAATGCCTGGCCTCTTGGAGCTTTTAGTCAAATGGAGGAGACATCCTTCATAGACCAGCAGGCTGTGATGTAAACCACAACATGATCACATGTTAGGGGAACAGTGGGGTGTGTCAAGAGTCCAGGGAAAGAGAGCACTGACTGCTGTTTGGACAACTGGAAAGACCTCAAGGAGGAAGAAGTGGAGGGTGAGGAAGAGCAATGAGGATTTGGACAAAAGTAGGAAATGCACAGTGAGTCTGAACAACATTTTGGGGAAGAAGGAAAGACAGTTTGGAAGACAAAGGGCCCAGGTGGCTAGTTGGGAAGCTCAGGCCTGTACATGGACAGCCACGATGGTGATATTGACCAGACATGGTGAGTGCATGCCTATCTATAATCCCAGCACTCTGGGAAGCTGAGGTAGGAGGCTACAAGTTCGATGTTAGCCTGGGTAATTTAGTGAGACTCTGTCTTAAAAAAAAAAGGATTAGTGCCGGGTGTGGCGGCTCATGCCTGCAATTCCAGCACTCGGGAGGCAAAGGCAGGAGGATTGCTGAGTTCAAGGCTTGCCTGGGCTACGTAGTGAGCTCAGAGCTAGCCTGAACTACAAAGCGAGACCCTGTCTCAAAAAAAAAAAAAAAAAAAAAAAAAAAAGGATTAGTGTTGTAGCTCAGTGCAAAGGCCACCAGTACAGGTTTTTAAAAAATGGTGAAGTTAAGGACCTGAGCAAACTGAACTAATGCTCTAGAAGTAGAATCAACCAGAGCACATTTTCCAGACTCAGCAATTAATACAAGACACAATGCAATAAACACACAGACACTAAAGAAGCTTTTGTTGTTTCTGGAAATCTACTGTGACTGGGTAATCCTGAACTGTTCCATGGCACCGCACACTGGTGGACAGTGAGGCTGGACTGAACTGCTATGCATTGCTCCCTGTGTCTTGGGGATAAAAAGCCACTGAACATTTTTAACTGAGGGACTGAATCATCAGATGGGCCTTTTGGACAGGTGCTCAGGAGAACGAGCAGCTGCAGGGAGCAAGACAGAATGGAGGCTGTGGCCACAAACCTGTGACAGAGGATCAGACCACGTATCATGCCAGAGGCAGTGGCCACAGAGAGGAGGCTGGGACGCAGGAGAGCACAGCTCAAATCAGATGAGGCCATGTTGCTCACCAGTTCCTACTGGTGGAAAAATCCCTAGCGGCTGCCTCTTAGAGAAGCAGCCTCCAAGCGGGTGCTAGGCCGGCACCGAGATTTTTCCCCGTGACCTCCTGCTGTGTAAGCGGAGAGGGTAAGGAACAAGTGGAAGGGCCCGAGCAGCTGCCACAGCAGAAACCCTCCCAGACGTTCCCCGGCCAATCCTCCCGCACACTTCCTTTTTCCCTTGGGCTCCGGCAGCAGTCCAGAGCACACAGTGTTCTCTGGAGCAGATGAGAACATTCTAGGCTGGGTGAATCACCTTCCCCGGCCAGAGGGCCTGAGCAGAGACTAGGCAGTCCTCAAGAACACTCCCCAGGGCCTCCTGTGCAAACCCAAATAGAAAGGTCCAGGAAAACAACAGGTGTCAAAATAGTGTCGAACTTTTTGGGGGTGATTTTTAGCACAGCTGACGACAGTGACACCCCATACCAGCCCTGTTGCCTGGAAGTATCTAGAACACTCTCCCAGCTCAAGCCTTGGGGATGCAAGAGCCAAGAAGGCTGAGCCTGTTTCTGTGTGTTGATTTCCTCTACTGCAGCACACATGCTTGAGAAAACCTCAAATTCACCCATATCCTGTGATCCCCAGAGCTGTGCATGGATCTGAAGATGGTTTAGGCAGGGGGAAGCATCAGTAACAGGAAAGGATAGACCCTAGAGGTAAGGTGGAAATTTTCCCGAGTTTCTCATTCTCCTTTGGGTTCTGTGGGACACAGCAGCTCCTCTTGAGGAAGGGGGTGGGGTTGCCAGCACCTCCTTTTGTAACCTCCAAGGTCATTACACAGTCAGGGACAGGAATGCTGCTACAGTGGCGTGGCACTGTGACTCTGAACACAGGTGGATGACTCTCCTATGATTAGCTGTAGATCTTGGACAAGTTATTCACCTTCTCTGAGCCTACATTTCCATGAGAGTGCAAAATAATGACAACAGGGGGCCGGAGATTGAGCTCAGTGGTTTCGAGGCCTGCCTAGCAAATGCAAGGTCCCTGGCTCCATCCCGGTAACCACATACAATGATATGATATTGGGCATGGTGACTCAAGCCCACCAGCAATCAGTACCACACCCCACAATGCTGGACGTGGTGGCTCACACCTGTAATCCCAGCACTCAGGAGGCAGAGACAGGAGGATTGCTGAGTTCGAGGCTTGCCTGGGCTACATAGTGTGCTCAGGGCCAGCCTGAACTACAAAGTGAGACCCTGTCTCAAAAAAAAAAAAAAATGATGATAATAGGTTACCCAAAAGGATTAAAAGAGATGTAAAGCATTTGGTCTTGCATCTGACATTTAGTAAGCATTCAATAAATGTTAGCTCTTCCCAGGTGTGGTGGCATACTGCTGTGATCTCAGGACTGGGAGGCTGAAGCAAGAAAATCCCAAATTCAAACCCAGGTAGGGTTATTTAGGGACTTAGCAAAACCCTGCCCCAAAAGAAAAAAAGAAAAAGGGCTTGGGATGTACCCCACTATGAAAGCTCTGGGTTCAATCTCCAGTACTGAAAAAAAAAATAATAAGTCAGCTATTGTAATTAGTTATCTCTCCTTGGTTATCATTCAGCAGATCCGGTTCTTCCAAGGTCACAGCTCAAGACTACCCTCTTTAGGCCACCATGGTTACCTGGCCACAGAATCCACTTAAGGATCCATCTCTGTGGGTTCTCATCCTTGCTTCGATCTTGGTGGTCCTCCAGGGGCCGTTCATCCTAATTCAGACCCGCTGGCCTTCCACACCTCGGCCTTTTGCCTTTTCTCTCTTGTGGCCACTATTGGTGAAGGAGCCTGAGATGGCCCAAAGGGTCGGGGCAGATGGCAAACCAGCTAGGCTGGGCGGGGCGGCACAGAACGGAGTCCACTAGTCAGCACCTTTCCTTGCAGTGAGGCAGCCACTGAGGGCCCGAGCTTTTTGAGAAGGTCCAACCCTCAGCTGCCCTCGGGCCACAGCCCCTCCCCAGCAGGTTCTCCCACGGAGGGAGTCTCGCTGGGCCTCCTCAATCGCGCTGCCACCCTCCACTGCTCTCTTGCAGGGACCCATCAGGCACAATTCACACCACATACTGAAAACCCAAGGGACAAACTGGGTCTTGAGAAGAGAAGGGGATGTCGTGTCCTGGTCCAAATTGTGTGTCCATTGTGATCGTGACACGTATAAAAATGTACCAATAAAATCAATTTTTAAAAAAAAGAAAAGAAAAGGGGTCCTGGGGTGGAACTTTCTACCAGGTCTCCAAAGGCTGCCAGCTCCTGCTGCCACCAACGCGGGCTCCTAAGAGTGGCTATGAAGAGCAAGTGTGAAAATTTCTCGGGTGCTAAATCAATTAAGACAGCCTCATTAACACTAGCTTCATTTCCCAGCTTTTACAGCACCTTCTAGGTAGAATACTATTGATTCCCTTCCCATCTCTAGGAAAAAAGACTAGTAAACATGAGGAAAAGAGTTGCTCGAGCTGGCTTCCCAAAGAAAACAGGCAGTCAGTGAAGGAAAAAAACAGATATTATGCTGAAAACATCTGCGAATTTATATCAATCCTTTCAAACGAAGGCTGACTGAGGGGCCTTACCACACAGACCCTGTGAGCCTGTTCCCTTCCCCACTCAGAACGAAGTGTTCCTTTTGTGGTTTTAACCTCTTTTCCCTTGGAGTAACTGCCTGCGTCTGGACCTTGATCAAGGGTGCCGTTCTAAGACACTGTCACGCAATAATAAATTACCCAGGCTGCCTTGTTTCAAGATCTCTCCCGTCCCCGCCCA
>PVIC010042124.1:0-15938 GCA_004025085.1 Thryonomys swinderianus | reverse complement strand
CTTTGTCTGATAAACAGCTAGTAAAGATTTTTTTCCCATGTTGTTGGTTGTCTTTTAGCAGTGCCAGTGTTGACCCTGCTAGGAATATACCCAAAGGAATTTTTTTTTTTTAAATCACATTGGAAAGACAGATGTACACCCTTGTTCATAGCAGCTCAGTTCATGATAGCTCAATCTTGGAAACAACCCAAATGCCCATCAACTGGAGACTGGATAAAAATGATGTGTGTGTGGGTGTGTGTGTGTGTGTGTGTGTTTCTTTTAATAAAATGGAGTATCATTCTGCCATAAAGAATGACAAGATTCATTCATTTATGTGCAAATGGATGCACCTGGAGGACACACTAATAAGTGAAATAAATAGATCACAGATAGGCAAATACCAGATCTTCTCTTTGATATGATGCAAATGAGCTCTAGAAAGCATGATAGTTTTTGTAGAATGGGAAATTTCCAAAGAAAATTTGGTGTGGGGATATAATGAGGGGAAGGAATAAATATGATTCTGAAAGGAAACAAAAGAGCAGGTATATAGGGGTGGGAGGTGCGGGTGGGCAGGGAAATGGGTAAAAACAAGAATTAACTTGTCATATATTGGTACAAATTCCCCAATGTTATGTGTGATTGTGAGATGTAAATAAAAACTACCAATAAAGAACTCAATTAACAAAAAAAAAGAATAGACATCTGGAGCACTCTATGATTTATGTACAAATAAAAAGAAAATAACAGAGGACATTAAAAAATAATGTTCAGTGAGGAAGGAGCCAAAGCAATAATACTTGAAAGCAAAGGGGAGTAAAACCATTTCCTCAGTCTGAATTAATATCAGGCATTGTTGTCTAATAAATCATGACAAAAATAAAATTATTTAGCAATTTAGAAATCTCTAGAGATTTTTGACAACTTGACTGGACATTTTGAAATACTGATGCTAAAAATTTAAAGGAATGGGCTTACAAGAGAGAGGTTAAGTCAATATAATGTATGCATGATGTGAACATGAAGTTACAAAGTATTTCAATAAATGAATAAATGAGTACTAGTTGGATATTACTAAACAAGCATGACACATAAGTTTGAAGTTTGAAAAGATTGGAATAGTCTTTTGATAAGAAGAATCAATCTAAAATAAAATCCATCTGTAGTAGAAAAATGTAATGACAGTTACATAACAGTGAGAATTGAATTGAAATCATCTGTAGTATTAAAGTTAAACCAAAATCAGCAAAATTTTGTTTTCTCTTATGCACATTTCAAGAGTTAGTTTCATAATTTGAGACCCAGAATTAATTTTTGGTGAATGAAATATGAAAATTGATAGTTGGTATGACTGTATTTGCAATGAAATGAATACAATGATCATAGCACATGATCAAGTTATGTTGAAATGAATGCAGAATAATTGTATTCAATATGAAAAAGATACAAATGTTAATGGTAGATTATAGTGAGTTAAAGTGTTATTGTCATTAGAATAACACATTAGTAATGTGGAAAATAGAAGCATCAGTCAAATAATGGCACACTGGTTATGATTATTTTTAGAACAAGGTGTCTATCACTGATCACCTAGGATTTAGATTGGAAGTGGAGCACCCTGGGTGGGAATGTATCGAGTAAAGGCAGCACAGACACAATGCAAAGACAGTAAAGACTATACTGGTTTTATATATTCCTAGATTCATAGATGTAGATCATTTTTAGCCATGTACATATTAGGTGCTAGAGAAAAGCTTGTTGTATTAAACTATACAATGAATGTTAAAAGTGAAAATATGCCAACTTTAGCAATTCAATGATTTCCATGTTTTCTTCTTGGTTGGAAGCAAAGTATTAAAATTGAAACAACACTGGTATTTCCTATAGTTTAGAAAAATACAAGTATACTGTTTTGTTCTCATTAGAGATATACGAATATCATTCTCTGAACACTGCTTATACATTTTGTTTAAACCATAAGAAAATTAAAAAGCATAAAAAATAATGCAACACTTGTAAATGATCATTAAATTATGCACATACAAGTAGTTGAGAATATTTCTATATATAACATAAAGAAGGAATATTATATTACATAAAGAGTATATAATTAAATAAATGGTAAAACACAATAGGGAAATCTAAGAACCTAAAGATAGTGTTACCATGGAAAAAAAAGGACTTGACCTACACTAAAAAGTACGACTAAAAAGAACGATTAAAAAATAGGGCAACAGTGATCAAGCCTGCACTTGTTAACATGTAGGTTAATTAGTTTAAGGGGAGCCTGATTTTTCAAGGTGGGAAATAGTAAAAAAACAAAACAAAAAATTGAAAAGGTTTTTGCAATGCAGACAAATTGAAGAGGAGCATGATGATGATCCTCTAATGAGATCAAAGGCATACATTATGAATAGCTCTTTATTAAACTATGAAACACGTAATAGATGATTTTGAAACTTCTTGAGGGGGGATTTAAGGGAAAACTTTTCAATTTATTCCATAAAGAGAATGATACTGAAGCAAGGTAAACCTAATACAACATGAAAAGAAAAAGGACTTCAAATATTACTTTTGTGCATATAAGAATGGAGTTATTACTAAAAATGGAAATCTGCAAATAAAATCAGCTCTTTTAGAGATGCAGCAAGGCTTTCTATTAGCGGGAAATTGAATTTGACCTCTTTGGGCTGCTCACACCAGTAAGCACAAGGGCGAGAAAGTGGTACCTGCAAAGCTAGAATAATTTATTCTGCTACTAAAGAAAATGCTGAGATGATGCTGTACTAGGAAATATAGCATAGGAGAACAAATATTTTACTCTGGAGGCCCCATCTATATTAATATCCTCAAGTAATAATACCCAGTTATAACATCAATCCCTAGAGTTTGGATATCTGCAGATCCATATGCAGTAGGAAAAAAAATTTTATTTAACAACACAAGGGACTGCAACTTGCAAGGGAAAAACTGGAATAAAGATGATAATGACAAGGGGTCAAAAGCAAAGGAATTAAGCAAATGAATTTTAAAAGCAATTTATATGGTTCTTTGTTAAAAGGACAACTGAATAGTTTGAAAGAGAAACTATGATTTGGGAGTCTGTATACGGCTACAAAGAACGCGTATAAATTCGAAAATGGCAAGAAATCAATCTTGATTGTACTGCCCTCTATTTAACTAAACTGGAAAAACTTTTCACAGAATTTCTTTCCATCTAAGAATTTCTTGGCTAGAGTTGGTCACAAGAGAAACTTTGGTGTGAGATTTGAAAGGTCGAAGCAAACAGCAACTTGCCTGAGGCCCAAACAGTCGAATCACTTTGATTACAGCAGACGCAGAGGTGTGGTTTAGACTCTCACAGCTCTGCGATGAATGGCTGGGCCTCTGCATCTTGTACCACATGCTGGTCTTCATATTCTCTGACTGCTAGGCTGCGTGTGCATGTGCATTCTTTTTTTTTTTTTTTTTTTTTTTTAGACAGGGTCTCGCTTTGTAGCTCAGGCTGGCCCTGAGCTCACTATGTAGCCCAGGCAAGCTTCGAACTCAGCAATCCTTCCGAGGGGATTACAGGCGTGAGCACCACGCCCAGCACTGTGGTATGTGGTATGTGGTATTGATTGCTGGTGGGTGTGAGTCTCCACACCCAGCATTGTATGTAGTTACCGGGGATTGAACTCAGAACCTTGCACTTGCAAGGCAGGTGCCAGAACCACTGAGCTAACCCTCCAGCCCTGCCTGTGCATTCTTGCAGACAGCACCACCATCTTCCACAGTGCACCTGTATCGTTGAAGTTGGGCAGCTGGAAGTAGTCATGCAGTTTCCAAACGATGCTCACAGGCTTAGAAAATCCAGCTCAGTTCATAAGTGCTTGTATCAGGCCTCTATCAGAAAAGAACCGCTAGTCAAGTACATAATGAAATATTTTTGGAAATATTTTTATTTATTTCATCAATTGTTGTAGTGATTAAACAATATATCTATAATTGCTGCTTCAGTAGGTGGGTATGAGTCTGATGTGCAGAAGTCTGGTGATACATAAGTAATACAGGTGTGTAAGGGAGAGGAAAGCCTAACTGAAATTGGTGAGGATGAATTAGAAGACTGTCAGTAAAATAATTTCTTTTATTCTTTTTGTAAATCTCATGTGACTCTCCCTATTGTATGTAATCTTCCTGTCCACATGGAACTCTTTCCCTCAGGTTTTATTTTCCTTTTTTTTTTATCTTCAGAATCTAGCTCCATGATTTCACACGATGGTTGGGGAATTATTTGAGCAAACTGAATATATCTATACCTGCCTTTTCAAAAATATAATTTTGCTGTTCTCTGCATCTAGGTTTTCTGTATTTTGAAAGCTAGTATTTGAAAGTTACTTTCTATAATTTAATTCTATATAAACAGGGCCTTTTCTGTTAGATGAGGTGCATTGTTTCCTTTTTATTACTTTTTATGAATTTTTTTCATGTTCAAAATAATCTGTTCTAATTATCCTGTGCAAGAATAAACACTACAATTACCTGCTTTTATCTTTTAATTTCAAACATCCATATTTATCTTCATACAAATATTTTATAAACACTTTCTCTTTGGTACCTGTCTAAATAGTATTATATACTGTGTACCTTGACATTATTCATTATTTATTTAGGATCAGATGTTTGTATAAGACTGAAATATTTTGTACTTATATTTTGTAGATTTTTTATTAAATAACAATCTTCATGTCTCTCCAAATATAAATATTACTCAAGATTATCAAAGGTGCAGAGGTGACATAATTCTTAATTATTTTTCAGAGAGCACCTTTTTTTTTTTTTTTATTTTTTTTGAGACAGGGTCTCGCTTTGGAGTTTAGGCTGGCTCTGAGCTCACTATGTAGCCCAGGCAAGCCTGGAACTCAGCAATCCGCCTGTCTCTGCCTCCCGAGTGCTGGGATTACAGGCGTGATCCACCACGCCTGGCAGACAGCACCATTATTATACACATTAGGTTTATGTTCGGTCCAACAAACACTAAGGCGGTGTCTGTTTTGTCAGTTATTAAGGTGAGTAAAAATATCAATTCATGTAAATGAATAATGCACAGTGTGATAAAAAACAGAAATTTGTGTTTTTTTCTTGATTGCAGCTGAAATTATGCCATCCCCTAGACTGTCATTGTAAAAATAGTTTTGGGTAATAACCACAATCTCTTCAGAGAAAAATTTCCCTAAGAAGTGAAATATACACACCTTAGCCATAAAAAATACTTCAAGTGTAGAGTGTATAGAGTACAAATGATACAACTGTATCAATATGAAACATTTCTCTTCTTAAGCTATTTATTTGCAGTAATGTTGACAGATATGTGTTTGTTTACTCTTAAGAGTCTCCCATTATTATGTCTAGGTTAGTATCTACTTGAATGGCTGCTATGACTGAAATATGAAAATGATTCATAATGTCCATCTTATCCAAAAGACTTTTTAAAAGGCATTTTATTGGTACATTTTAAGTATACATTATTTTCACATGCATCATTGAGAATTTACAACTGTACATGGTATATTTTTTGTTTTTTTTCCTTTTTTCCTGCCCTCTCTCTAACCCTTTATATATATGTTTTATATTCATTTTTTTACCTTTAATTTTTTTCTTTCCCTTTTTGGCTTTCCAAATGAATTTTAAATTACCATTTGTAGAGGTAAAGTCAAATTTTCCAGTAGTAGAAAAACAAAACAGTGTTGCCGCTCAACAGTATTTTCCCATACATTAATATGTTACATATGTTGAGAATTCCATGACATTACTGGAAATTAAAAATTAGCACAAAAACTATTTCATGTTCATATTTGCACATATTATCTGAGATTAACATATTTTAATAATTATATTTTCTACTTCATTCTGGAAAACTATTCAGTTTCTCTGATTTTTATATTTCTGTGTGGATCTTTTAAGTATCAAATTCAAGTTATATTTTCATTGATACCTCTGAATCAAAATTAATTTCCTGGGCCTAGGATTTAGCTCAGTCGCACCAGGCCTACCCTATAAGCACATGGTCTTGACAGTTCAATCCCTGGTACCAAAAATTAAAATTAAAAATTTCCTTCTCCTTTAGTATTAGTCCACACAGACCACAATTCAGTTATTTATTGATGTATCCATCCAGTTAGATGAGTCTTTCAAGTAACCCAAAATACATTTTTCCTTATTTCCTTTCTTCAACAAATGTTCCAAAAGATAGACTACCAAATACTAATTAGATCTATTAAATAGGTGTGATTAGTACATAAATTGTTGTTTGAAGAAAAAAGTTTTAAAGAAGAAATACTTGTTAATATATTTACATCATAATTGCTTTGTCTATGAATTTTGACTAATTTATTTTTAGATACATATATGAGACTGCATCAATCAAAAATAAAGATACAAAAATAAACTGCAGAAGACATAACACCATAATAAAACTGTTAGCTTTAGTACCAAAATTTGTATACTTTTCTATCAGCTCTATGATTTTATCTCATTTATTTTGGGAAAATGATCCAATGTCTGTGTCTTAATATCTCCATCTATAAGAAGGAAATAACATAATTAGTTCATACTTTTCTATGTAGACAGTGAGTGAGCATTAAATGAGAAACAGCAAGAATAATACAGAAATACATATTTATGCATGCTTATGTAGATAACTTTCAAATGAATACAGGGTAAATTATGTTAGATTTATAATGGTAACACCCATAGCTTACACAGTTATTAATATGATGAACATGATGTGTGTAATTTTGGAGATCTTTCAGAACTATTCAAGAAGTTCTTTGGGGATCTAGTTAGAGGACATATCAAGACAGTTTCTGGAAATAAATTCGTTCTCATAGAAGTAGCTATAACACTTTGTACAAACGAATAAAAACTCAGGATCAGGAAAAGGATAACTTGCTACCAACAAGTAAAGCCTGTATCCTTTACATCACTTCTGACTGAACCGGAGACTGAGCCCCAAAACCTACTTAGGGAAACAGGAATGTGCCACTGAAAATTGATGTGTTCGACGTTTTCAAGTAAATACATTACTGTTTCCTAGATAGTTGAGAATAATTAGGATTATGTTGGGAAAATGATGACACAGATACATGCAGAATAGGAACCACAGGCGAGGCCATTAGCTTTGAGTCGGTGGAGCAACAAGCTGCTAGGAGGTGTGTTTTTGCAACGTTTGAGGGCTGTGCAGTTTCAGAGTGGTTTGCTAGCATTTCTTAATAGCATTTGTAGCACTTTTCTGCAAGGAGCAGACACTGTGCATATCAGGAGCAAAGGGAGAGCTGGACTTCACAAAGCAACTCACTAACTACTCTAGAACTTGCTTAACGATTTTAAATAGCACAAAGGAGGTTTTTAAGAAGCTTTTTTTTTCCCCCTCTGGACCCAATGTTCTTTGTACTGTACTTGGCCATTATCTTTCCCTCCAGTTTCATACCATGCGGATGATCAAAGTCATTTGAATAATACTTTCAAACATGGAGACCTGAGTCATCAAAATGGTAGGTCCAGAATGTCGTGGTTTACAGTCTTTGTTTTTTCTGAAGCTGAGATACACTCAGCTTTAGAAATCAGTGACCTAGACTGTAAATGATGTTTTTATAAAGGATCTATTATTCATCTTCTATTATTCATCTAGCTTAAAATCAGTTAGTGTAAGTAAGCGTCCTACTGAGTTATGTAATTAGCAGCTCAGGTTGAGACAACTTTTAGGACTTCACAATTTTCTTCTTAGAAATAAAACATAAGTACATTTTATCATTAGGGTTGTGAATATTACAAAACTATGATATGATCTATAATAAGTAATCAATTTATAAAATCAATTTTAGGCTGATAATGATGTAGATCCTTTTAGGTCAAAATACTTTCAATTACTTTTGATAATAAAATATTCTGTGTATGATGTGAAGGTTAATTTTTATGACTTTTTTTTTATTTTTTGAGACAGGGTCTCGCTTTGTAGTTCAGGCTGGCCCTGAGCTCACTATGTAGCCCAGGCAAGCCTGTAACTCAGCAATCCTCCTGTCTCTGCCTCCCGAGTGCTGGGATGATAGGCGCGAGCCACCATGCCCGGCACTGTGGTATGTGGTATTGATGGCTGGTGGGCGTGACTCACCACGTCCAGCATTGTATGTGGTTACCAGGGATTGAACTCAGGACCTCATGCTTGCATGGCAGGCACTGGAAACACTGAGCTAAATCTCCGGCCCAATTTTTATTCATTTTAATGGACAATATGAGTAACTATATATACACATAACATTAGAATTTTCTCTGAATTTCTGAAAGCACTCATAGAAGTCTGTATCTGTCTAATACCTGGAGTACTGTGACCATATATCCACCTACATTTTTTTTTTCTTTTTTTGAGACAGGGTCTCACTTTGTAGTTCAGGCTGGCCCTGAGCTCACTATGGTGCCCAGGCAAGCCGCCGAGAACTCAGCAATCCTCCTGTCTCTGCCTCCCGAGTGCTGGGATGACAGGCATGAGCCACCACGTCCGGCATTGTGGTATGTGGTGTTGATTGTTGGTGGGCGTGTCTCCACGCCCAGCATTATATGTGGTTACCGGGGATCGAACTCAGGACCTTGCGCTTGCGAGGCAGGCGCCGGAACCACTGAGCTAACCCTCCGGCCCTCCACCTACATTTTTATATACATCATAGCATACTATAAATCAAAAGTTAAACAAAATGAATAGTAGACTACAAGTTTTCATTTGAAACAGAAGGAAGATTTACACAGGGGAAAGGACAAATTATAATCTTAGCAATGAATTTTTAAAATATGATATGATCTCCAACATAGGCTTTATAAAATCTTAACAGTAATATTAGATGTTCTGTTACATTTTACTATGCATAAAATTATTTCATTCTAGTGTTTAGTCCGTTTTTCTTTTTTATTGTCTGTACTGTCTTGAAGTTATTACTCCCTAACAGAAAAGCCATGTTATACAAGATACCTGCATGTAGAAAGCTGTATATGTTTCAAGATTAGGAAAATATTAATTATGTATGAGAAAAGAAAGTCAAAGAATGCTTACACATTTTGACAATGTTTTGTGTTAATAACAGCAATTCAGTGAAACAAAGTAAACTTTTGGAAAGCTACTGGTAATACAGGGGAAGTTCCCATGTCTTGACATCTTATGAGAAAAAGAGCAATTCACCAAATCTAAAATGAAAAAAATATCCAGTTCAATTAAGCTTAATCTCTTAAATTTACTCGAGCTAGAGAAATGAATAAAAAGATCTTAATAGTAGCTAAAGTTTCCCTGCTTCATTGTATCATGTGACACAAAATAAAATGTAGAATTCTTTAAGATCAAAAATAGAAGATAAGGAAATGGAACAAATAATAAATAAAATCATGGGCTGAAAGGATGTAGATTGTCTACTCTTAATAATTCTTAAAATATAGTAATTTCAGGATATGCAAAAGTTTTTTAAAAAAACTATGTTGGATTTTAAGTCTCTATTATGTATTTGCAATTTTAAAAAATTTTAGGCCGCTTCAGGCCAGAGATTTAGCTCAGTGGTTCTGGCACCTGCCTCGCAAGTGCAAGGTCCTGAGTTTGATCCTGGTAACCACATAGAATGCTGGGCGTGGTGACTCACACCCACCAGCAATCAATACCACAAACCACAGTGCTGGGCGTGGTGGCTCATGCCTGTCATCCCAGCACTCAGGAGGCAGAGACAGGAGGATTGCTGAGTTTGAGGCTTGCCTGGGCTACATAGTGAGCTCAGGGCCAGCCTCAACTATAAAGTAGACCCTGTCTCAAAAAATAAATAGATAGATAGATAGATAGATAGATAGATAGATAGATAGATAGATAAGAATACAGTACTTGAAAAGAAAAAGAAAAATTAAGATTAGATGCTCAGCTTAGGTTGGAAATTTCTTAATGTCAATAAATGCAGCAAAATAAGAGAAAATACTAAATCTTTATCCTAAGCATTGTTTCCTTGAAAAAAGGTCTGAATTTATTTGTTTTCACTTTGTGTTGGCACATCATTAACCAAAAAGCAGGTGCAGATACGGACATAGGAATATTTCTAAAAATTACTGTTGATAAGGCTCATGTTCATTTTTCACTTCCCATCTGTTCTCATATTTCTTAGGTTTAGTTTTTAAACCTGGAACATAAGGAAAATAATGATTGAATGAATACACTAAGGTATTTGTATTCAAAAATAGTCAAGTGGGAAAATTCATGAGATCAGCTTGCAAGAATAGCATTGTAACCAATGACAGTCACACGGGACACATCACTTTGATGAATGCTTGTACAGAAGCAGTTCTTCTGAGAGTGACATATGGGGGTTAATTGGGATGGTGGGTGAGAGAGGTTTGCCTGCTGATGGCTGAGATAAGAAAACACATTCACCTAGAGGGAACAACCTTGCTCAAGTCCAATGTCTGATGTGAAAACGGAAAGGTGTCAAAGAAGGCGTCCACCTCACCTCATTCTGTGATGAAGGCAAAAACAGGAGAGTGGGAGCCAGTTTGAGTCACTTGTGGCCCAGAAGGTGACAGGTCTTTATTTACATCCTCAGACAGACACCAAATGGGTGACTGTGCACTGTCTACCTTCTGGTTCCCGACATACACCGCAGGATGCCGATGGTTTGTGTACAAAGTGTATAGTCTCATTCCATGCCATGTAGGAGGAATAAGATTATAGGAGCTCCTATGTCTGTGGAGTAGCTTGTTTTCTTTTTCCTTTTTATTAATTTATATATTTATTGGTAGAATTTGTTGTTTCGTTTTGTGGTAGGCTCTTCTGTCTATACAGCATCTTACTCTTTGTGTCCCATGTGATTGATTCTGACAAACCCCTTTTCTTTACCATTTTCTGTTAACCATGTTTGATTTTCATCTCTTGTGAGTCAAGGAACTCAGTGAGCTGGAGATTACAATGGAGCTGAAAAATTCCCATTGCCTACCAGTTATTAAGGGAGAAGCACAGCACATCGCTCAGGTATTGTGGTCACGGTGGCATAAACAAACTGAAACAGTCTGTGATTCCTTACTGGTGACACCTGATACATCTCCAGTTTGCTGCATGACCAGATGGCATCAATAGGCCACATGGAGCTACTAGCCTACGTGGTTTAAGCTGTGTCAGGATATTTATGATATTCAGATAAAAAGGAATCACCTAGCATGTTATTTCCCGGACTACATTTACTTCAGGAAGCAATTTACAGCACATTTGCTACAAGTCAACTACATAATCGAAAACACAAAAACAAAACAAAACAAAACAAACCTAAGTCCTCAACATCATTTAATTGTGAAACTCTTTACAAGTTATTTTCTTTTTATCAGCAACCCCATTTGGTGTAAGAGAAAAGCGAATGCTACTAAAGCTGTTAGTTAATTAAAACACATCCAGCTAGCACGGGGGCGGGGGCAGGCTTCCAATGTGCGAACGCTCGACCCTGGGCTTTCATCTCCGGGCGGCGCCATGCCCCAAGCACATTAGCTTCTGCAGGATGCACAGTATTCTGTGCATTTAGGTAAGCTGTCGTCTAGAATATCAAGGTTTGCGTTCTGACAGGTGCTTCGTCAGTTGACTACTTCCAGCTTGCCCTTCTAGTTTTAAATCTCACTGAATTATTCAGCCAATGTGATAATATTGCTTTTATGCATCTGCAATTAAATTTAGAATCAGTGCCCCAGAATCAAGTTAATGCATTTTCAGGCTAACATCTTTCTCTGTTGTTTCTATGTAATTTTAATAAAAAATCAAACAGAATAATTTAATCTCTCCACTATTAATTCTAACTCAAGACTTTGACACTTGAATTTTAAGGTATTCTTAGTTTTATCTCCTTAGTTACCTTTTAAAAGATGAATATGAAGTGATCTACCACTACTAGCACAACATTTTATTTCAGTATGAGCTCTTTTAGCTATTCTTGCTAGGATCGGTATTGGTTTTTATGATTAGAAAATATATCCCATAATTTAGAGGACAGAAAATGAGTTTTGCATGCTAAAGACATGGCTTCTTAGGATCCCTTTGTAGAAATTTTCAAGTACCTACTTTGCTCTTATCTAGGTCTTTGATTTATCTTTGATGCATTTCACCATTTATATGAAATTGAGAGATTGATTTATGTATTAAATTTCTGTAGGAGGTAAAAGTAGCTCATCATTTTTCTTCTGCTTAAAAGTGTTAGATCTACATTAAGATCATTTTCCATTTCTCTTGGGTCCTTTTAAATTGTGTTCTTAGGTGAGAACAATGAATTACCTGACAGAAAAAGGTTTCACCTGCACTGGCAAACTTCCACTGCATGATAAAAGGATTTTATGCACTTTTTAATGCAGCCCATAATGGCTGCTGGCAGGCAGCTATGACAGGCAAGGGCCAGAGACAACCTTTATCTCACAGATCACACAAAACAGCGAGTGAACCATGGGAAAGAATGAAGTGAAGAACGAGAGCGCCAACTCACTTCATTTAGAAGGGACACGAATTACGCTTGGCTTTCTGCTGGTGAAAAAAAATTGCAGTAGTCCAATAAACCAAACTCTCCTAAAGGAGATGTCGTTTGGGAAATTACTCAAAACGGGTAAGAACTGTGTTGTAAAAGGCAGAGTCCTGCCATATAAAATGGCTTATAATTAATTTCAAAGATATTCTGTGATGACAGATATCATGTGATATCAAAGATATCACGTCATACAGATAGCAATTTCAAAGATGTCATATGAAGTAAATATTACCAGGTAAAAGATCATGATGGAATGCCATTCATGTAAAATGTATAGAATAGGCCAATTCTTATATTGGAAAGTGTATTACCAGGCACCACATTCTGCAGAGAAGCAAGGTCTAGATAGAAAATGTATAATTAAATAATCATGATGGTTATAAAACTTTGTGACTGTAGTAATACTAATTGAATTGGCTGCTTTAAAATAATTGGATAGTACAGTTGTCCAATTAAGTTTTTAAAAAATGTTCCCAGACAACATCATATATTATACATACATATATATACACACACACATATATACATATATGTATGTATACATGCATATGTTTGTGTATATATATATATATGTGTGTGTGTATATATATATATGTATGTATTTATTTATTTTTATTATTTTTTTTTAGACAGGGTCTCACTTTGTAGTTCAGGCTGGCCCTGAGCTCACTATGTAGTTCAGACAATCGTCAAACTCAGCAATCCTCCTGTCTCTGCCTCCTGAGTGCTGGGATTGCAGGAATGAGCTACCACGCCTGGCTCAGACAACATATTTTGAATATACTAGTATCTAAAATTTTAGGAGAAAGGAAACAGAAATTTGAAAAAAAATGTTAAGAAATTTAATTAAAATATTGCATTGTTTTCCAGTGTGTAAAATATCATTTAATGAAGAGAATTATTATAGACAGTGGGTACTTGTTAAGTCCTGTAGTATTAAAATACAGTATGCATGAAATCTGAAGCCTAATATTTAGCGGTTTTTGTCTGTTTTTGTTGCGGTCCTGATGAAATTAACTTTGGAAGACATACTTCTAAAATAGATTTCAGGTGATTCAAAAAGAGAAAATCAAAATGAACCAGGACGAACATGTTAATACTTCCATTATTTATTCTTATTTTACGGTGGTATTTATACACAGTATAATTTTTAAAAATATTCATCCTAAAATTCAACATTGTATACATTTAAACTCTAGTTTTTCAGGTTTTTTTCAAAGTTACATACTATGTTTTAATGAAATGACAAACTAAAATTGGTTTTTACTAAATAAAATTATTATCTTTATATGTTGATATTATATTTAAGAATATTGCTTATTGAAAAGCAATTGTTTTTGTGGCCTATTAAAACTTCACTTATTCCTCATAATACTCAAATGCAGCTGAAACTTCAGAAAGTAATTCACCAGTATAGAGACTATGACCAAAAAATGTATATTGCTAATATATATTTTCTTCTTGAAATACTTCTGAATAGAAAAGGACAGTTCAAACAAAGCATCATATTGCTGTACCTTTGTAAATTGAATTGCACATAAAAATAAATGTTACATATTCTGATCTACAGTTGTTTTTAATTTGCTTATCACTTCATCTTAAAGTAGAACATAATTTAATATCATGAAACTAAGATTTTGATAAGGATAAGGAGAGAGTTTGGGAGGAAAACAAGGCATACTAACAGAATAAATATCTTTAAACTTTAGAATATTAAAATGGTTTTGTGACAGTATTTAGTAAGTATTAGACACTGAGTTTTTAATCAATTCTCTTTTTATACTTGCAACTGATCAACAGAAAAGAAAAGAAAATTTTGAAATAGAGGCTGGATGTAATCTAGTGATAGAATGCTTGCCTATCATGAACCTAGTAACTCCAAGTGCCTGGGTTTGATCTCTACCAATATTTTTTTTTTGATACAGAGTCTCACTTTGTAGTTCAGGCTGGCCCTGAGCTCAATATGTAGCCCAGGCAAACACTGAACTCAACAATCCTCCTGTCTCTGCCTCCCAAGTGCTGGGATTACAATCAGATAAAAAGCAGTTCAACTTTCCCAGAATCACACAACTTTATAAGTAGATGTTAGTACTTTAACATTTTGATGAGTTTAGAATGTATATGTTTAAATAATGTCAACTAGGGTGTACAACTGATTATAGGACACACACATACCCGACAACAACAAAAAACAAGAAAGAATGGCAATTAATAGAGAATACTACCAAAGTCAAAATATATGTCTGATATATATGCTATATACTAAACATATGTTATATTTAAATGCCATTTAAAAGTATTTTTGTAACTATTTTATAACCACTGTACTGGCACATATTTAATTCTCCAATTGTCAAATATTAATTATCCATAGAGTTGTTGAAATGTATGAAATTTATTCCATAATGTATAGTGATACAAACTAAATGGAATACCATAAGTGTAACACATTTATAAACTGTAGTAATATCAAATCCTTCTACTTTAGGAAGAAACAATAACTTGGGTAAAAAGCCAGTTGTTAAAGACAATCATAGTGATATTAGGTAAAATTTACTAATTGAATTTGAAAGAGATACTGGTATAATTTCCAAAAAGAAATTTATTGCAGCATAAAATACATTACTGTTTGGATTCACAGACTGTTTATATATGTTAATTCTCAGTATCTATGTTGTACATCTCAGTGCTAAATGAATGTACTGAATTAAACATTTTATGTATGCATGTATGTATGATTTTTGAGACAGGCTCTCTCCATGTGGTTCATGGTGGCCTTGAATTCACAATATAGCCCAGACTGGTCCTGAACTTGGTATCCTTCTGCGTCAACCTACCAAGTGCTGAGATAACAGGTTATGTCACCATGCCTGCCTTCAACACCTCCTAAATAAATGTTTCTCAGAATTTAAAGATATCAAAAACACATTTTCCTTATAAACTGTATGAATTTTGATATCTTACATGATATATATTTAATATCATACCCTTTCATTTTTTCCCTTCAATTTGATGTGATAATGAAAACATTGATGTTCATAAACCACAGTCAGACTCTAATTATGTGTATGGAAAAAATGGAGACCAGAAACTATTGGACATTAGTGAAGTTCAGTTTATCTTTACATTTATTTTCACATATCAGGCAATTAAATTAGTTTGTTTTATGAGAGAGAGAGCTAGCAAGAGAGAGAGAGAGAGAGAGAGAGAGAGAGAGAGGCAGGACAAAGATTAATATCTAAAAACATTTCTGTTTTAATGTTTAAGTCTCGAATCCATTGTGAATGATTTGAAAAAAATAAGAGTATGTATATGGGGGTGGGGCGGGGGTGGGTGGGCAGAGATGTGGGTAAAAATGAGAATTGACCTGTGTCACATATTGGTACAAATTCCCCAATGTTTTGTGTGATC
>PVIC010042122.1:0-15940 GCA_004025085.1 Thryonomys swinderianus | reverse complement strand
CAGGGTCTCGCTTTGTAGTTCAGGCTGGCTCTGAGCTCACTATGTAGTCCAGGCAAGCCTCGAACTCAGCAATCCTCCTGCCTCTGCCTCCTGAGTGCTGGGATTACAGGCGTGAGCCACCACCCCCAGCACTGTGGTATGTGGTATTGATGGCTGGTGGGCGTGAGTCTCCACACCCAGCATTGTATGTGGTTATTGGGGATCGAACTCAGGACCTTGTGCTTGCGAGGCAGGCGCCGGAACCACTGAGCTAACCCCCCGGCCTCCAAAAACCTTATTTTTAAAATTAAATAAAATTAAGAAAGGCCTGGGTATGTAGCTCTGGTGAGAGGTAGGCCTTACGTAGGAGGCCCCGGGTTCAATCCCAGCATCACAAACCAAACTAAGCCAAGATTCTTTCCAGACCAGTGCTGTGAAAGTGGTACCCAGGCAGGAGTTTCCTGAGCTCATGTGCCTGGGTGCTGAGGTGTGAAACCACGTGTACCCAGGGTGCAGTGGCAATGGGGTGACCAGATCACGGGGACACAGGCCTCATCCATGACAATCAGTAGTAAGCACATAGCTGGGTGGGCATGGCCCTGGGGACCAACTCTGGTCCCTGGCTCCTGGCCTGATGAGGTGAGCGGTGTTCCCCCACCCTGATCAGGGCCAGCTCCGTGACACTGGGCTGGGTCTCACTTCCCTGGGCCTGTCCCACAGGGGACACCAGGTGACATTCCCATCGTAACCTGTTCAGGAGACAGAGCTGCCAGGAGAGGCAGGCAGGGGTTCTCTGGAGTACTGTACCAAAGAACCTCCCATCCCTCCCTTGTCCCCAACCTCCCAGCACACACGGTGGAAGGCGAAGTGCTCAGAGCCCAGCCCAGACCCCAGTGTAGACCTGACCCAAGCTTGAACCCTTGGCCACCAGCCTGCAGGGGGAGGGTGGCTGGGAGAGGAGACAGTTGTGAGATACACAGGAAGGCAGAGTCTGCCTATAGTGGGGAACAGAGCTGGACTCTGGGCAGTGAGGAGGCAGCAGGGGTCTAGTGAGGCTAGGCCTGATGTTCAGGTTCATATCACCTTTGAGCTTCTTAGGACTGAGGATTAAACCCCAGCATGCTCTACAGCTCAGCCGCATTCCTTTTTTTTCTTGAGATGGTTTCACTCTGTAATTCAGACTGGCCTTGAGCTTACTCAGCCTGGCCTCAAACTCATGTTGTTCCTTCCTGCCTCAGCCCTGTGAGTGCTGGAACTACAGCTGTGCATCATCACATCCAGCTCACAGCTTTTTATATCTTGACACAGGGCTTTGATGAATTGGCCAAGCTTGGGCTTGGTACATAGTTCAGTGGCACTGTTGCCCTCACAAATTTGATCCTCAGTACCACAAAGAATAAAATGAAATTGGCCAAGCTGGCCTTGAGTTAGCGATTGTCTTGCTTCAGCCTCCCAAGTGCTGGGATTACAAGGGTGTGCCACCATACCTTTTTGTTTTTATTTTCTGCATTGGGGATGGACTTGTGACCTTGTGCTTGTGAGGCAAGTGCCGGAACTGACCTATATCTCTGGCCAACCTTTATTCTCTTTGATGTTCTTGGACATGTTTTTGATTGGTCATGGTAACCTACAACTTTGTTAATATTTTCCTTTTCTTTTTGCAGTGCTGGAAATCGAACTCAAGGCCTCATGTGCTAGGCAAGTGGTCTAAAGCTGAGCCATATCCTGGCCCCTCAGTGTTCACACGAGAATGGATTATATCATCTGTGAGACCTCTTCCTTTCCAATCTAGATACCTTTGCCTTTCTTTCCCAAGTGTCTCTTCTAGAATGTCCAGTACTATTTTGAAGGAGGCAAAGAAAGCATTCTTGCCTTTTTCCAGATCTCATGGTGTTTTCATTGCAATTAAGATGTTAACTCTGAGGCCAGGCAATGTGTGCATACCTGTAATCCCAGCACCAGGGAGGATGAGGCAGAACACAGAAAGCTGAAAGCCAGCCTGGGGTATATAGTGAGGTCTTGGGAAAAAAAAAAAGTTCATGGGCCGGATATTTAGCTCAGTGGTTCCAGAGCAAGGTCCTGAGTTCTATCCCTGTAACCACATACAATGCTGGGCCTGGTGACTCATGCCCACCAGCAATCAGTACCACACACCACAACCTGCATTGGTATCTCATCCCTGTAGTCCCAGCACTAAAGAGGCAGAGGTAGGAGAATTACTGAGTTTGAGGCTTGCCTGGGCTACATAGTGAGCACAGGGCCAGCCTGAAGTACAAAGTGAGACCCTATCTCAAAAAAAAAAAAATTTTCACTTTGGGGATTTCATGTCTGTTAAGGACATTCATGAAAAGCTGTTGGGTTTTGTTAAATTATTTCCCTGCATCAGTGGAAAGCATGTTTGTTTTTCTTCTTGAGTGCCACTGGCCTTGCTATGTGAAGCTGCTTGGGTTCAATGCCCTCTGCTGTGCTGTAAGACCCTGCAGCAGCTTCCTGAGAAAGGCCAAGAGGGACCGTGCCAGGGGTGGGGCTCCAGCCAAGCCATGCCCCCAGAGCACTGAGTGATGGGGGCCCTGAAAGGTTACTCCCTCATGGGGAGGCAGGATGTATGCTGTGGCCCAGGAACAATTCCTTCTAAGAAGGCAGATGGGATGAAGTATGGCAGGGTGATCCTTGGTTTCCCCGTTCCAGCATCTTCCAACCAGTGAGAAGCTCAGGAGTTGATGGGAAGCAAGGAGCAGCTGTGCCAGCACAGGCCTGGCCTCGCTCTATACTCAAAACCCAGTGGTTACTTTGGCTATGTATTTCAGGCTGGTATCAAACTTGCAGCAATCCTCCTGCCTCAGCCTCTGGAGTGCTGGCCGCAAGCTAAACCAGGACTCAGACTTGTAAGGTTCACCTCATCCATGAGCCATCAGTAGGAGACTTTCAGGCAGGGAATGGCAGCGTGGGTGCGGTGCTCCTCCAGAAGCCTGGACTCTTCCAGTTTGAGAATGTACACAGGGAAAAGTGGGTCATTTCTGCAAAAGCCGGACAGACCATGTGGGTGACCCACCAGGACTTTCCTGGAATCAGTCGGTGGCACCTGTTCAGGTCCAGCTGGTGACTTGCACACATGAGGGTCAGGTGATAACACCCAAGGATAAGCACGGCCTTTGGCTACCAGCAGTTTATACTGCTCATCAAAAGGGAAGATGCTATCTCTGCTCAGGACCTCACACTTAGCCCTGTGATCAGAACCCACACTGCACAGACAGCCACAAGAGCGCGGGCCAGGGCCTTCCACCTGCCAGGGAGCCGAGGGTCTGCAGGAAGGAGAGGGCAGAGGCGGCTTGCTTTGTTCTTGTTACATTTTATTGGCATCACGTTCATCTCTTTACAGAAGAACTCAGCCTACACCTAGCACGTAGACCTCTGGAAAGGTGAGGGGCGCTCTGGGCAGGGGGCCCAGGACAGGGGCACAGCTGTGGGTGAACCCGAGGTGGGGAGTGGTGGGCAGTGCGGGACAGGCCAATGTCTACAGGGAGTGCCAGAGGGAGGATGCCAGGACAGATGGCTGGTCCTTGCCTGGTCCTTGGCTTGGAGAGGGAGGCTGATCTAACAGGAGCTCTCATGTGAAGCAGAAAAAGAAAAAACTGAATAGGGAGAGTGAGCTTCAATTTCTCAAACGACAGCCATGGATCCATTGCACACACCACTGGATTATGCAAATCAACCTTGGGGAAAAATCAAGACCCAGAGGGAGCCAGGCAGCCCCCTGGAGGGACAGGCTTTCCAGCTCCAGTCTGAGAAGAGGTGCGCGTTGCTCAAGTCTGCTGTACACAATACTGCTGATAGTTGGAAGTCACATCTGGGTCACCAACCCTGCCATGTGGACCGGTCCAACCCTCCACCTTCCACGCCTGCATCATAGGACTTTGACACATCATCCAAGGGTTTCTTACACTAATTTATACATTTTAATTGGTTGCATATATTAACATGTACTATAAGATTCTTTTCTAAGAAGCATTACATAATAAATGGATACTGTAAAAAGATCTGATTAGTTAAAAGTAACAAGCATTAACAGATACATACAAAACTCAGCCTGATCGACTGGGTATGGGTGGGACGAGCAGGGGCACCAGCCTTCCCAAGGGGCCTTCAGGGGATGGGGACAGGGCGGGTAAAAAGACCACAAGACCGTTAAAAAAATCAGGTAACTAATTAGACACAGATCAACTGTAAACAGTTCTCTCTCCAGTGGACAAGCCTACGCTTCCCATGCCGACTGCACGACAGAACGGTTTCTACAGTAGCCGGCCCGCCTGCTGCCTGGCTCGGGGCTCTTGGAGGGCAGCGGGCCCAAGGGGCCATCGAGGCATGGGCTGGCGTGCGTGCGTGTGTGTGCAGGTGTGTGTGGTGTGTGGTGTGTGTGTGTGTAGGGGGCGGGTTCTTTTTGGCAGCTGGCTGTGAGAGATCGATGTCTGTTGTGTCGAGAAGAGGGGGCTGTGTTGAAGGCCTAAGTGTGTTCTTGGTTCTGAAGGACTCTGTGCTCGGCGCCTGCTGCCCCTCAGCAGCTGCAGCTCTCGGCCGAGGGCTTGGCCCGGTCGTTCTTGTCCAGTTTGATGGGTTCAGGGAATTCATTGTACAGCTCCACCTCTGTCTCCTGGAGTGGGAGATTGGGAGGAGAGCAGTTATTAGGACCCTCAGGGTGAGAACAGAACACCACCCTGAGGCCAGCAAGAGGCGGCTGCACACAGCGGGCAGCCCTCCCTGGATGGCTTGAGGCTGCCAGGACTTCAGCAGAGTTCATGGTGGTCTGCAGTCCCCAGCGGGTTCACCTCACCCTCACCTCCCTTGTCTTTCTGGCCGCTACTCTGTGGTCTCTTTTTTCTACAAGTGCTTTGGGCCTAGGTGAGATCTGCTTCTCAAACGCTGCAGGCGCATGACACCCTACTTTTCATCAGCCCAGACTCCCATAAGCAGGACCTGCACTCTGGCATTGGAGGGAAAGCAGGGTGGCTGTTTCCAGATGAAGGTTTTCTAGAGCTGGGCTGTGTGGCTTGGGGCAGAGCAACTGCCCAGTCTGCACAAGGCCCCAGGTTCCACCCCAGCCCTGAAACAGAAGAACTGCCTAAAAAGAATTATCCACATCCTGTAAGGTGTATGGAGCAGCAGCTTCATGTACTTAAAAGTTGGGCAGCCATTACCATCCCCAGGTCGGAGCACTCCTCATCCCAAAACACAGCCTCAACCTGCCCAGACCTGGCTCCAGCAGTCATTCATCTACTTCCTGTCCCTCAACTTTCCTCTTCCCACCTGCTCTGTTTTCCTTCAGTGCTGGGGCGGGAGCTGGGGCCTCACATATGCTAGGTGAGCACTCGGCCACTGAGTCAAGTCTTACACCTGGACATTTCTTTAATTGGAATCATACAATATGCATTCTCCGAGAGCTACCCTTTCTGCTTAGCATCCCGTTACACCACTAATCAGCCCTTTCCTTCTTATGGGTGAATAATATTCTAGTGGGCAATAACTTTTTTTGTTTCTCTATATTTTGGAGTGAATCTTATTTTTTATGTATGTATGTATATATGTATGTATGTATTTATTTGGTGGTACCAGGGATCGAACTCGGGCCCTTGTGCTTCCAGTTTAGGTGCGGTACCACTTGAGCTAAATCCCTGGCCCATTTTGGAGTGAATTTTAGTTTCTGCTTTTTTCTTTTGTTTTGCGTATCAGGGATCCAATTCAGGGCCTTGTGCTTTTGAGGCAGGTATGACACCACTGAGCTAAATCCCCAGGCCCATGTTTGCTTCTTGTTTTTGGCTTCTGAGACAGGGTCTTGCGATATGGTCTGGATTGGCCTTGAAATATGTGGTCCAGGGTAGGCTTCAACTCTCAGTGACCCTCCTGCCTTAGCCTTGTGAGTGTTGGGGTGACAGGTGTGTAGCACCATGCTTGGCATAAATTGTAATTACTTCTTAGATGGTGAACATTTGTTTCTACTTTCTAGCCATGACCAATACCAAAATTCTGCATCTTCCAGCAGTTGGGAGTATGTGTAACATAAAAGGTACAGAACCACTGGGCATGGTGGCTCACGCTTGTAATCCCAGCACTCGGGAGGCAGAGACAGGAGGATTGCTGAGTTCCAGGCTTGCCTGGGCTACATAGTGAGCTCAGGGCCAGCCTGAACTAAAAAGCGAGACCCTGTCTCAAAAAAAAAAAGGTACAGAACCTTACTGAAGGTTGCTAACACAGGACCTAAAATAACAGATGCTGTGTGCAGGGGGGCTGTGTCACCCAAGACACAACAAAGCCTTGTCCCGCTGTGCTTGTGTCTGGCCTTCACGTGGGCCTCCTAGCAGTGGCAGACTCTCCCTTGCCCTTCACAGCTCTTGTGCTCCTTCTGCACTCCCTTCACCTGCCATCAGCTGCCACCCTATGTGGTGACCTCTGGGACCACTTCACTCTCTACGGGCCCTGGCAGAGCTGCTCCACCTCACCACCTCTGTCACCCCTGTCATCACAGCCTCTGTCAGGAGGAAGGCTGGCTGGAGCTCCAGGACTTGGGTTCTTTGCTAACATTTCCCCACATTTCCTTTCTTGTCTATGTTGTTCATAGAACTATTCCCGGAGGGGGAAAAAGATGTTTTCTTTTGAGAGGTGAAGGAATGACAGCAGCTCAGAGGAGCTGAGACATGGAAGGCACCATCTGCTGAGGTCTTCTGGAAGCCTGAACTCACCACAGCATGGGAAGAAACCAGGATGGTACGGACCCATGGATGGCCTTGGCCCCTGGGCAATACAGCACGAATCTTCTGCACGACCCCTAACTAGGCTCCCAGCACCACAGCAGAACTCAGCTGTCTTCCCCAAGGAGCAAGGCGGAGGCCACTGGCACCTACCTGCTTAAGCGCATTCCGTGCGATCGTCTGGAACGCCTGCTCCACATTGATGGCCTCCTTAGCACTGGTTTCAAAGTAGGGAATGTTGTTTTTGCTGTAGCACCAGGCCTGTGCCCTCTTTGTGGCGACCTGGAGGAGGAAGTGGGGCTGAATGCACTGTAACACAGGCAGTGTCACTGACTCAGGAAAAAGGCTGGGGGTCCAGCCACATCCTGGCTACCTGACATCTTCAGGCCAGCTCAGACCTCTGGCCCTGGCTCTCTTACAGCCACTCGAAGATCATCCATCCGGCCAGCGAGCCTGGGCCCTGCACTCCCCCTTGCTCCCAGCTCATCCCTCTCACCACACGCTCTGGGGCCAGTGCTCTGAGGATTTTGCCCCTCACACTTCTCTGCCCCTGCCCATGACTAAGTCTCAGAGGATGGCTGAAAGGGGAGCTGCCAACAATGCAAGAGCTCATCCCCACAGGGAAATGCACCTCTGGGTGACACTGTTCACACCTGAGGATCTGCTGCACACTAGAAACCCCAGCTAGAGCTGACAAGTCAAATCCTCTCCTGCAAAGTCCAGAAAGGGGGTTTGGCTCTGGAGCAAGACAGTAGCCAAAACCAACAGGGATGGTCCTTCTAGCTGAGACCCGAGCGGACCCAGCTATCTTTGTCCTCAGCACTTACTTGTCTGTTTTCAAGGTCAATCTTATTCCCCAGCACGACAAAAGGGAAGTTCTCCGGATCTCGGGGGCTGGCCTGGATGAGGAACTCATCTCTCCAGCTGTCTAGGGTCTTGAATGTGTTGGGGGCTGTCACATCAAACACCAGTACGCAGCAGTCTGCGCCACGGTAGAAGGCCACGCCAAGGGACTGGAACCTTTCCTGACCGGCTGTGTCCCAGATCTGCAAGAGAACAATGGTTCCTGGGGAAACAGGCATGGTGCCCTGGAGATTTTTGGGGTGAGCCAGTAGAATGAGCAGGCTATGGAGGCCACCTGAGACTGGGACTCCAGAGCTCAGAACGAGACTTAGGACCACAGTATTCAGACCAGCCTGTACTCTAGACAGCGTCTTGTGTTTATGAAGGTGGCAGGGAATCCATCTGCGGGCCACTAAAAAAATTTTCATACTTTTTCAATCCTGACAATGAAAACTATGGTAGGCATGTACGGAGCGAGTGCTCTACCTCTGAACCACATCGCCAGCTCTGCACAGACACTTCATGGGCTTTCTCCCCAAGCCTTGTAAATAGCCATGAGGTACTCACAGAGATGTCCTGTGGGCGAGGGGGCAGGTGTCTATAATCTCCCCTACTCATGCAGCATAGCACTGCAGGCTCTAGGCCTGTGTGGGCAACATAGCAGGACCCTTCCACAGTACTGAAAATCAAAAGCAGTGTGGCTGTAGCTCATCCTTAGGGTGCTCGTAGAGGGCCCTGGGTTTGATCTCCAGTACTGCAGAAGTAAACTGACCAAGCACTCTGACAGGAAGGGAGGAAGAGGAGAAAAAGAACATGAGCACACACAGCAGATGCACACCAAGTCCCACTGACCCACTGAAAGCTGTTCTCTTCAGGGTGATGACAGCCTCAAGAGCAAGACTGGCAGCAAGACTCATGCTGTAACTACAGCACCTTGCACAGTGAAGCAGGAGGGTTGCTGCATTCAAGCACAGACTGGGCAACTTAGTGTAGTTCAATATAAAGGCTTCAATTCACAACCACCCTTACAAGGAAGAAAAAAGTTTGATTTCTGCATAATGGGGATTAAACCTAGGGCCTGCACAATGAGCAATAATAATAACGAGCTCTTCTCTGTTTTTTTTAATCTTGAGACAGGGCCTCACTAAGTCTCTAAGTTGCTCATGCTGTGCTGGACCTTACAATTGTCCTGTCACAGTCTCCCCAAAAAGCCAGGATTATAGGCATGGTTCAAAAGCTTGAAAAACGAAATGATTCAGACTTGAACAAATTTAAAACACACATACACACATATATAACCACACACACCCCATTAAGAAAGTAACAGTTTTTGGCCAGGGATTTAGCTCAAGGGCCATGAGTTCAATTCCTGATACCACCAAGCGAGGAGAGGGGAGCAGAAGACAGAAGCAACGGGAGAAGGAAGGAAAGTGAGAAAAGGAAAGAGGCAGAGAAAATGTACCAATAAAGAATTCCATTTAATGGGGTCGGAGGGTTAGCTCAGTGGTTCCGGCGCCTGCCTCGCAAGCGCAAGGTCCTGAGTTTGATCCCTGGTAACCACATACAATGCTGGGTGTGAAGACTCACGCCCACCAGCCATCAATACCACATACCACAGTGCCAGGTGTGGTGGCTCACGCCTGTAATCCCAGCACTCGGGAGGCAGAGGCAGGAGGATTGCTGAGTTCGAGGCTTGCCTGGGCTACATAGTGAGCTCAATGCCAGCCTGAACTACAAAGTGAGACCCTGTCTCAAAAAAAAAAAAAAATTCCATTTAAAAAAGAGAGATAAAGAGGAAGAAAGGAAGGAAGGAAGGAAGGAGTGTCATGCAAACTATCTGGGAAATAACTAAGTGAAAGCCAAAAACAAAGCCCAACAGAATCCCCCACCCCTACCAAGGGCTCACGCTGCACGTGGTGGCCTTTCGTGCCTCCTCTCTGCATGTCCCCATCCTGCAGGACACCACATTACTCTCCTGAGACAAGGCCCAGCTTCACTGCTGCCAGACAAGTGCAATGAGCAGCTCACTCCAGCTGTTAAAGAACACTGCCACCCACCATGTGCACCTACGAACAGCTCAGGATGAACATGCACATGTAAATCTCCTCTGTTGCAAATGGTTTTTAGGGAAGGAGACCAGGTGCTTTGCTAGAGTTCCACCCCCAGCCCTTTCCATTTCATGACCCACTGGTTTCCAACTGTGGCTCTACCATGGGCTTCCTCATGGCTAGGATTCCAGACATGTGTGTGTCATGTGACTTCCTGGACAGAACCTTAAGACTGGCATCACTGAGAACTCTGTCCTCCCAAGAGGACCCAAGGTTATTTGGAATTAGACACACAGAGAAGGTAAGGAATAGCTGTGAAATAAGCTGAAACACAGAGGGCTCTCCTAGCAATTTCTAAAGTTAAATTAACTTCAAATTAAAGCTTCAAGGTCAAGGGATGTAGGTCAGTGGCACCATGGCTGCCTGGCAAACACAAGGTCCTGAGTTTGATTCCTGGTACCAGAAAAAAATATTTATCAAAGTATAATCTTTGCCTGACTGATCTTCTACAGTTTAAATATTTTAACATAAATATTTTATTTTCTACACTCAAAATTATACCATACATTTACCTCTTTACTACTCTGATGTAACAAACTTCAGTGTGTGGCACTAGGCACAGAGCCTGTGGGCCTGGCCTAAGCACATGGTCTGCCACTGTGCTGCACTCTCCACCCTAGGGTGATAAATTGCTGACACCATCCAGGGTTCAGGGTCCCCTCTCCCAACAATGTTCTCCCTCCTTCCTCTCCAGACGTCAACAGCCCTGGAAGTCGGTTTAGACATGGCTCTCTTCTGTACATCTCCTTGAAGCTGCCTCTAATCACATTCACAGTGGGCAGCTACGAGCAGGTGCTACACACCCAACACACTGGGTATACCCACCCCGGCTGGCAGCCAAGTGTACCCTTCCACTGCCCCTTCCCATGTCCAAGGGATCTTGACTCCTCCAGGCCACCACCACTCTGTTCCAGGATGCACTCTCCCCCTATACATCAGCAGCACCTTCATCCACCAACCCCAAAGCCACCTGTTGCCTGGGCCTGCACGTTCCTGCGCTGTCCGTATTCTTTGGGAGTCTTGTTCTTTAAATGTTTAACATGGGTTACTATCCCACTTCAAACTTTTATTATTTGTCTTTTCCCTATTCTAAATGCCAAAGGTCCGCTGGCCTAGCATGGGGGAGGCCTTGGGTTCAAGCCTCAGTGCTCCCCACTACTCTCTATGCCAAACATTAAAAAAGTCTACTTGGGCCAGAGGGTTAGCTCAGTGGTTCCGGCGCCTGCCTCGCAAGCGCAAGGTCCTGAGTTCAATCCCCGGTGACCACATACAATGCTGGTCGTGGAGACTCACGCCCACCGGCCATCAATACCACATACCACAGTGCCGGGCGTGGTGGCTCACGCCTGTTATCCCAGCACTCGGGAGGCAGAAACAGGCGGATTGCTGAGTTTGAGGCTTGCCTGGGCTACACAGTGAGCTCAGAGTCAGCCTGAACTACAAAGTGAGACCCTGTCTCAAAAAAAAAAAAAAGAAAAAGGTCTACTTGGGCCGGAGATTTAGCTCAGTGGTTCCGGTGCCTGATTCAAAAGCACAAGGTCCTGAGTTCGATCCCTGGTAACCACATACAATGCTGGGCATGGTGACTCACGCCCACCAGCAATCAATACCACATACCACAGTGCCGGGTGTGGTGGCTCACACCTGTAATCCCAGCACTCGGGAGGAAGAGACAGGAGGATTGCTGAGTTTGCAGCCGCTTGTCTGGGCTACATAGTGAGCTCAGGGCCAGCCTGAACTACAAAGCGAGACCCTGTCTCAAAAAAAAAAAGTTAAAAAAAGTTAAAAAGAGTCTGGATATGATGGTGCACATCTGTAATCCCAGCACTCAGGAGGCTAAGACAGAAAGATAGCTCTCAGTCTGAGACCAGCCCAGACTAAAACCTGAGTTCAAGGACAACCTGAAATACAGTGTGAGAACCTGACTAAAAGAAAAAAACCTAGGATGATATCTTTCCCAGAGATTTTTCTGGGTTCCGGTCTGAGCCTGGTGCAAACGTGCAGGCCCAGCCTAGCTTCAGTCTTCCCAAGGCTTGGGTCCTTCAGCAGGGCTGGGCAGCACAGGGCCAGACAAGGCCAGGTGAGGACAGGCATGTCTCCCAGAACACCCACTTCCAGGGCCGTGGTGCACAGGACCAAATTCTCAAGCTCTGCTTTGCAACAAGAGGGCATCCTGCCCCTGTGACCTACCTGCTATCCTTAAGATTCATCACCGTGTCTTTTTCCTCTTTGGCTGTTCTTAGGCATTTTGCCTTTGATCTTCTGCTATTTTAAGTTTTTTCCTAGGAAATATGCTTGGTCGGTAGAGTTTACCATTTTCTTTAGCAGTGTAAATCCAGACATTAACTGCTGATTTACTTCATTTCAGTAGTCATTTTCACTTCCTGAATATCTGTTCTCCATATCCTCATTTTAGTCTTTTCCTGCTGTGGTTTCTATTCCCCAGAAGCCTTTGTTGTCATGAATGTTTCTCCTGGTACACATTTCTTAATGTAGCTATATACATGTCTTCCCCAGTTTTGGGGTGTTCCTACGGAGCTCTTTGCTGTTAAACTCCCCAGAAATATTTCCGCTCCTGGCAAAGTATGGACTGTGTATAGTGGGACCATGAATCCTTCCATGAGAGGGCGAAACCTGCAACCTGTACATCCAAAGCCTCGCTGCCTCCTCAGCCTGAGAGGCCCAGCCCTACCTTCTGAGCCTCCTGAGGGCTGGCTGGGTGGACAGCTTAACAGTGTATGACCCTGGCTCCAATCACTAGTGCCACAAAAAAGGGATAGTGTTAAGGTGTAATGTACACAGGCAGAAAACTTGTAAGATGCCCAAATTAGCAAAAACCGAAACCCCAAACTTGGGACAAACAACAGAAAAACAGGAAGCCCAGTTAAATTTAAGTTTCACAAAAACCATCACAAAATTTTAGTGTGTCTTATGTGAAGTTCCAATTTAGGGCTAAGATGTGGCTCAATGGTACAATTTCTTGTTTTTAATGGTGCTAGAGGGGAACCAGAACCTCAAGCACACCAGAAACATGTTCTCCCCAGCCCTTGGCGGTGCAATTCCAACTGTGTGCAGTAGATGGTGGGTTCACTCTTGGTGCCACAGAAAAGGGGGAATAAACTTAGCCCAGAGGTCTGGTATGTGTTTGATTATTCTGCTTGTCGCTAACCATGCATAAATACAACAGTGAGGTTGAGAGCAGGGAAGGAAAATGCCTACGGAGCAAGCAAGGTGAGCTGTCGAGCATGGCGAGAGGCAGCCTACCTGCATGGTGACTAGTCTGTCATCCACCATCACCTCCTTGGTCAGGAAGTCTGCTCCTATTGTGGCTTTGTACTGGTTACTGAATTTCTTGTTCACATACTGGTTCATGAGTGATGTTTTTCCGACCCTGAAATCGGAAGAAAACCACAAGTCTAAATCAAACAGGAAGGGACTAAAAACTGACCTTGCATGTGCAACTTTATATAGAACCTGTTAGTCCTTAAGGAGTAGGAGGAACTGTCCTCACCAGCCCCTCAGACACGTTGCACTTTCTCCTGTGTAAAAACACAGGATGGGGGCGGAGCGCAGTGGAAATTTCTGGGTTAGCACGGCAAGGCCCTGGGTGGTGGGGCCCAGCACTGGGGTGGGGGAAGAAAGACAAAAGATAAGAGTCCTGATGTGTGCCAGATGTTGAGAAGTTCTGGAATAGGCAACTTAGTGGTAGAACCTAGTATCAGTCTTTTCCCTTCCAGAAGGAAGTCAGCAAATCATTCCTTCTAAAAGAAGCTGCAGTAATAAGATCACTCTACACTTCCAAAAATATCCCTGCAGTCCAGAGTGTTTTCCCTTTGGTGGTTGTTACTCAGCTCAATGCCCTGAGGCTGGGAGCAGCATGTTGCCCTGGACCTAGAAATGTGACATGGAGAAGGCTCCAGTGTCACCAAGCTCAGTCTACCGAAAGGCACACTCCTCCCCAGGGTTCCCTTCACAAAGCTCACAGGAGATGGTGGGCAGCTTTTTCTTGGCCAAGGACAGGGCAGCTTGAAGAAATCACAGGAGCCCTAAGCCAACAGCATCATCTCTGTCCGTCATAGGGACAAGTGATCTATGCTTGCAGGATCCCTGGCCGGACAGTGCCAGAGTGCAACCCACCCAGACTACAGCAGCGTGAGTTGGTGGCCTGTGGTGAGCACTGTGACAGAAGCTGTAACGGGACAGTGACTGTGCATTCTCTTCAAGCCTGTCGGGTAAAGCAGGTTTAAGAATCTACCAGTCCTAACTGTGGAGGGGAATGGGGTACTTAAATCCCAGCCTTCTTTTTTTTCCCCCCTTTAGACAGGATCTTTCTTTCTAATTCATGCTGGTCCTGAAGTCACTACGTACCCCAGGCAAGCCCCGAACTCACAGCAATCCTCCTGCCTCTGCCTCCCCAGTGCTGAGATAACAGGCATGAGTCACTAAGCCCAGCATTGTGTATGTGGTTACTAGGAATGAACTTGGGACCTTGTGCTTGCAAGGCAGATGCTGAACCACTGAGGTAAATCCCGGCCCTGATCTTTCCTTCTTAAAGGAAAGGGTGGGAATTTTAGAACACAAAGGTATACCTGCCTATATTTTCATTATTTTGAAGACAGAGTCCATTTCAAGTGACAGTTCTGCTATAGCTTCCTGAGTAGCTGGAACTACAGGTGTGTATACCATATCCAGCTTGTTACTGTTATTTTTAAAAATATGTAAGCCTCCAATGAAGTATAGTCCTCTTGGGTTATGCCAGACATCAAGTCTGAAAATCCTGCTAGAGAAGTTTTTTCTCCTCCTGGTATCAGGAATCGAACTCAGTACCTTGCATTTGCAGAGCAGGTGGGGTGCTGCTGAGCTAACTCCTCAGTCTACTGCGAGTCAGCAGCCCAACAGTTACTGCAGATCTAAGGAAGCCAGATGCCCCTTTGCAGGGCTGACAAAGGAAATGCACAGTGCAGAGCAAGAGGCACCCTCTGTGGCAGAGGCAATGATCGGTGTGAGCTGGGGCTGCCAACCTTGGAGGAAAGGGCGTTCATGAAATCAGCTCCGCATCTCCTCTATTAATCATGTTATAAAAGCCTTTAGCTTATGAAGGCTGCACAGTCAGAGATCAATCACTTTTCTGCTGTTGGGTTACAGAGAAGAGCCCAGAGCAGGACACACTGACACCCGGTCTGCTGGGATGGAGGAAGCATCGGGGAGATCCCTGGGGCTAAGGCTCAGCTCCAACCCAGTGTGATGGCTCAATATATTTTTTTTTTTGGAGACAGGGTCTCACTTTGTAGTTCAGGTGGCCCTGAGTTCACTATGTAGCCCAGGCAAGCCTTGAACTCAGCATTCCTCCGGCCTCTGCCTCCCCAGTGCTGGGATTGCAGGCGTGAGCCACCACGCCTGGCACTGTGGTATATGGTATTGATTGCTGGTGTCACCACGACCAGTACTGTTCTATGTGGTCAGCAGGGATTGAACCAGGGACCTTGTGCTTGCTAGGCAGATGCTGGAACCAATGAGCTAAATCTCTGGCCGGATGGCTCAATACATTTGACACTTACCCCGAATCGCCCAGGATGATAACCTTCAGCAACACTTTCTTCCTCGAGGTCATCCTTAAACTGCAGGAGGAAGGAGAAAGCACAGTGAGCCAAAGATCAGCAGGAGGAAATAAGTGCCCTTTGGCACAACTCCACACTCACAGGACCCCTCCAGGGGTCATCACCAGAACCTGGCCTCTAAGAGCTTGGCATGGCAAGGAGGAAGAAAAGGAAGACAGGGAGGAGGAAAGAAAGGAGGAGATAGACAGGGAGAAGAGGGAGGAAGAGGAGGGGGAAGGCTTGGAGGGCTCAACAGTAAGGATCAAAGCTCCTTCCCCAGCAACTTAGTTGCTCCTTCACTGAGGCCTTGGTTAAGCACCATGTGACAAAGCGGTGGCCAATCTATCTGAAGCATGGCCTCTTTGTTCTCCTTGCCCTGCCAGGCTGAGTCATCCTAGTTTACATGCCATCCTTACACCTGTGTCCCTCTACCCTGGCACACTTGCTGCCAATGAAAAAAACCCTTAAAAGTAGGGCCTGTGGGGCCGGAGGGTTAGCTCAGTGGTTCTGGAGCCTGCCCCACAAGCGCAAGGTCCTGAGTTCGATCCCCAGTAACCACATACAATGCTGGGCGTGGAGACTCACGCCCACCAGCCATCAATACCACATACCACAGTGCCGGGCATGGTGGCTCACGCCTGTAATCCCAGCACTCGGGAGGCAGAGACAGGAG
>PVIC010042121.1:0-15936 GCA_004025085.1 Thryonomys swinderianus | reverse complement strand
TTTTTTTTTTTTTTTTTTTTTTTTTTTAGACAGGGTCTTGCTTTGTAGTTCAGGCTGGCTCTGAGCTCACTATGTAGCCCAGGCAAGCCTTGAACTCAGCAGTCCTCCTGCCTCTGCCTCCCTTGTGTTGGGATTACAGGCATGAGCCACCACGCCTGGCTCCACACTTGAATTTTAATTTGAAATATTATAGCAAGAGTTGAAGCTAATGGAGTTCTATATCCTCGCACTTGCCAGTTTAGACTTTGAAGAAGTCGTCTTCACTAAATTACGCCTTATGAGCTCATTTGACATGCAGTAATGTAATTATAAATGCTGTGTTTGAATGCTTATTATAGTACACTACTTCCCAGTCAAAATGTTCATAGAATTAGTAATTTGTAGTACATTGTGTTTGTGACATAACTAACAGTTTCTCAATATTGTTCTTTATAACCCTTTAGGAAAAGTTGGCTGCTAAGAAAAGACTTAAAAAAGAGAGAGAAGCTCTTGGTGATAAGGTAAATAAAAATATTAGCCACCTGTTTTCTTATATTAAATAATAGTTCCTGATGTTATGATTACTTTCAAAAATTTACAGAATATTTTAGATGTATGAGAAGATACCAAAAAAAATAACATCTGTCTTTTTTACCCTGCTCAACATAAAATGTTGAAATCCCCTTGCCCGCTTTTTCTGCTGGTTTTCCCTCCAAAGATAGCACTCATATGTGTAACTGTCTTGTTTTTCCCTGTGCACTGCTTTATACCATTACTGTGGATGTTGGCATACCTAAGAAATAACCACAGTCATGGGGTTTTAACACATTTAGTGTGCTTGAGAGGGAGAGAAACGTCTCTCCAACTCTTGGGGGAAATTCTCCAGGTTAGAGCCTGAAGTCTTCAGCTCTTCTGGTTGAAGTAAAGGCTTTTGTCAGGCAAGGCTGCAGAAAGGCAGGCCAGCGCCTTTTCTTTGTGGAGTGGAGTCCTGTGAGAACAAGAGCCAGTGCGGAGGACATGACCTGTGAAGGCAGGGAGTAGGGCAAGGTATGGATGAACTGTGTGAAGGAAGAACAGCAGTGCATGAAGAATGGATTTGGCTGTTTTTGTGTTGACAAGAAGTGAAATCTATTTAAAAATTTTAAGAGAAATACCAAATATTCCTAGTGTTGCACACCAAATATTCCTACAGTGTTGCATAGCTAAGTTCTTTTCATTTAGCTTTGTTTTACACGTATTCTTCAGTTGTGATTTATGCTTGCAATATTTAAAAACATAGCTCTCCCTATTTTTAATCTCTTAAGGGGTACCAAGTAAAAATAAGAGCTTTCGAGGAAGGGAAAATATTAATTAATAATATATACAAAGTGAACAGTCTGCTTTTTTCTTCTTCCCCCAATATCAGGAATGAAACTCAGAATCTTGGGTTTGCCAGGCAGGCATGGCACCACTGATCTAAATACCCAGTCCTAACAGTCTTACTTTTTCAGGCATTATCATAATGCTATTAGGCTAAATTGTATAAAATTGTCAGTATTAAGACTATTTTGACCTGCAAAATTCTATTATATCAATATATATCAGTGTTTGAAATTCTTCAATAATTAGTTACAGGAAATTAATATGCTATCACCATTTGAAAATACCACAATTCTGATTTTTAGACTGAAAAAAATCCAGAACTTGTTTCACAAAGTAAAAAAAGATATGCAAAATAGTTTGTTGGTTTATATTTTCATCATATCTTTGTGCATGTATTATGCTTTAGTTTTCACATATTCTTCCAATTCTGTGCCTACTGCTTGTTAGTCATTTTGATAGTTCCTTGTTCTGAGTGTATCTGACTGCTGATTGTGTTTCATCTTGATGATATAATCTTAATCCTATTCTTCGATAATTGTTCTATTTGCCATTGATTTTCATTATTAATAATGATGCTCTGTGTTTCTTTGTATAGATGGTATTATTACCATAAATTCTCCAAACTGAAGTAGAATTACTAGGTCTGACCAATGAAAGCACTTTTGTTACACATTTCTGAATAACTTTCTGGAAGTATGGAAATAAAGTCTAATATATGTAGACCTTTGTGATATTTTTTTCCTTTACTCAGTTGTTTGCTTTCTCACTTTTTTTTTTCCTCAGTGATGGGTAAAATTTTTTTTTTTTTGAGACAGGGTCTTGCTTTGTAGTTCAGGCTGGCTCTGAGCTCACTATGTAGCCCAGGCAAGTCTTGAACTCAGCAATCCTCCTGTCTCTGCCTCCCAAGTGCTGGGATTACAGGCATGAGCCACCACACCCGGTACCGTGGTATGTGGTATTGATGGCTGGTGGGCGTGAGTCCCCATGCCTAGCATTGTATGTGGTTACCATGATCGAACTCAGGACCTTGCGCTTGTGAGGCAGGCGCCAGAACCACTGAGTTAACCCTCTGGCCCAATGGGTAATTATTTTTATGCATACTTCTCATTGCTACTTTTGGCTAGTTTTAAGCTGTTTAATTCAAATTAGATATTCTTCCTGTAGGTAGATGTCTCTTCAGATTGTTAAAAAGGAATATTATTGTTTTTTAAATTAGGACTGTTGGAACTATAATTTAAAATAACTAATGTAAAATGCTTCCAAAACTTACTTTTTTCTTTTATTTAGGCTCCACCAAAACCTGTACCCAAGACCATTGACAACCAGCGAGTCTATGATGAAACCACAGTAGATCCTAACGATGAAGAGGTAATGTTAGAAGTCTCAGAGAAATTTGCATGATCATCCTTGATAAGTTACATGTTGATATGTTAACATTGTGCTATTAACAAAGCTGTATGATATACTGTAGCTGCAGCTATAATATTGGCTAGCATGATACATACTTGACACGTTACTTCATAATTGATTGTCCTAATAATACTGTAGAATACAGTAAGAACTTCTTACAAATGCATTGAATTCAATGAGTAGGTAAACTTAGCTTGGTCATTAAATTTCTGAATACGGTTTTTGATATTTTAGAAAAAGATCCCTTTGTAAATTTTTGTAGTATGTGTTAGATATTTAGGCCTCTTTTTTTTTTTTTTTGAGACAGGGTCTCGCTTTATAGTTCAGGCTAGCTCTGAGCTCACTATGTAGCCCAGGCAAGCCTCGAACTCAGCAATCCTCCTGTCTCTGCCTCCCGAGTGCTGGGATTACAGGCATGAGCCACCACGCCCCGCTGTGTTAGATATTTAGAAGCCTATTGAGAAACATTTGATGGTGCTTTTCTTTCTACATAAAACACTTGGTTTCAAGATAATCTTCTGCTCTGAATATTTTCCCTTTGAATAGGTTACAACACTGCAATAAATCAAGGCTTTATAATTTCAATATTTAAAAAGTTTTCATAATGGAAACTTGGTTTTCTAATCAAATAATAACTGCTATAAACATTCTTTCATATATCTTCCATTATAGTTGTTCATTCAAGTCATCAGTACTCCAACAAGTGTTTATTGATTGTATTGATTGTGTGCTATATATTGATGTTTGTTTAAAGTCTTAGTCATCAGTGAACCAAACAAACATACACACAGTCTCTGTCTTATAAATAAATATACACACAGAGGAGGGAGAGAAGGGAGGAATAAACATAGTAAAATTAATTAGACATGCTAACTCGTGATAGGTTATGGAATAGAGAAAATTTAGGACTACTTAGAGGATTTGTAGTTTTATGTATATAGGGGTATATCTATGTACCTTTATTTGTTTGACATATGTTCAGATTTAATAAAAAGAGGAATTCATATATACTCGACCTAAGTTTCCAAAAAATTATATTGTATCACACTTAGTTTTCCTTTATGTTCTCTCCAAACTGCTTCAAAGTACTGATGTCATTTCCTCTTATTTCTATAGGCTTCAGTGTGTCGCCTGTAAACAATTTATTTTTAATAACCATAGTACAGTTCAGAATCAGACATTGATAAACAGTAATATCTATGCTGTAGTAGATTTTAGTCAGATGTCAACAGTTATCCCAGTAATGTTTCTTTTTAGCAAAAGGAAAGTTCTAGGTCTTTCATTTCATTCCATACTAATGACTTCAGCCTCATTTACCTTGAATGCCTCGGTCCATTCACTTTTCATAATGTTGACAATTTTTTTTAAGAGTATAGACCAGATATTCTTTTGAAGGTCCCTGTGTGTAAGTTGGGGGGAACACTGCAGATGTGATGTTATATGTACGCCACAGTGCTTCTTATCACGAGCTGCATGATGCTGATGTTCCCGTTCTGCTGGTGTTCACTTGGTTAAGGTAGTGTTTGCCAGGCTTCTCCACTATGAAGTTATAGTTTTTTCTTTGTTTTTCAATACTTTGGAGGCACACTCTGAAATTATATAGCTTACACTTAAGATTTTACAATTACATAAATTTTCAGTTTGATAGTAGAGAAAACATCTTTAGTGTGCACTTTAATCTACAATTTTATTATTATAAATGAGTTGAGCATCTTTTTATTTTACCCCTTCTCTTTTTATTTCCTAATCATTTCATTTCTTGCTCATTTTTCTGTCAACAGTTTTTTTATATAGGCTAGGCAGATAGGTGTCCTGGAAAAGATGACCTTTTGGCAAAGATTTGAGGGATATAAGGAAATGAGCCATCTTTAGATGAGAAAATGCCTACTGCAAAATCTCTATGGCAGGAATATGCCTAATAAGCTTTGAAGAGTAATGAGGCCAGTATGACTGATATTAAATGAGTGGAGGGTATAGAGGAGGTGGCAAAGTATGATCTTATTGGCTGTTGTGAGGACTTTGGCTTTACACTTGATGTGATCAGACTTAACTTTTAAATGTGATACAGGCTGTACTGAGACTATAATTAGAGGGGCAAGCAGACTAGTTAGGGAGCTACTGTTTGCAGGACAGATTATAATGAAGACAGGCTAGAGTTGTAATGTAAGTGGTGAGAATTGGTTTGATTGGATTTATTTTTATTGCTGAGTATTTGATAATCAAGGCCCTGGGATTTCCTGATACATTTGCTATAGGGTGTAAAAAGAAGATTCAAAAATGATGTCAGGGTTAGTCTGAGCAATAGAACAATGGAATTGTCAGTCGCCTGGGTATGGAAGTAGATTTAAGGAGAAAATCAGGAGTTCAGTAGATTGGTTGTGTAAGGTGACTCCTAAGAACTTCTGGAAAAGACAACTGGGCAGCTAAAGTATGAGTTTGAAACTCAAGCAAAATCTTAACAGGAGATGAATTTGGAGATTTAGTCATGTAGAATGTTAGATATATATAAAAGTTTTCCTAAAATGTTTAGCTGTGGGAGAATTTGTTGAGAATGAGCAAATACTCAATTTCACAGGTTACCAAAATCTTTTCCTAAGTGGTTGGAGAATTTTATACTGTCATACTACAAAACCAAATGTTTCTATTCATCTACACTCTTGTTACTGTATTCACACTAGTGATAAAGTTGTCTTGTGGATTTCAATGTGTATTTCCCTGTTTGCTAATATGCTTAATATGTACTGTTTTCTTTTAGAGATATACTAGTTTATGTCTTTGTCCAATTTTCTATATGTAGTATATTTTACTAATTTGTATCCGTTTTCTAAATATTTGGCTGCTTTTTTTTTTTGAGACAGGGTCTCACTTTGTAGTTCAGGCTGGGCCTGAGCTCCCTATGTAGCCCAGGCAAACCTCGAACTCAGCAATCCTCCTGCTTCTTCAAGTTATCTATGCGATAGATTCTGTCAGAATTCCCTTCCTTTTTAAGGATGAATAGCATTCAATTATATGTTGTCTTAATATGTTTTCTAAAGCTAAATATGAGAGACTGAAATACATAAAGAATTCAGTTCACAATTCAAGAGATTCAAGAGCGTGGTAGATGATCTACTTAGTTTTTTTTTTTTTTGAGACAGGGTCTCACTTTGTAGTTCAGGCTGGCATTGAGCTCACTATGTAGCCCAGGCAAGCTGCCGCGAACTCAGCAATCCTCCTGTCTCTGCCTCCCAAGTGCTGGGATTACAGGCGTGAGCCACCACACCCGGCATTGTGGTATGTGGTATTGATTGCTGGTGGGTGTGAGTCTCCACGCCCAGCATTATATGTGGTTACCAGAGATCGAACTCAGGACCTTGCACTTGTGAGGAAGGCACCAGAACCACTGAGCTAACCCTCCAGCCCTTGCTTTGGTATCTTTGGAGGAACAGTTGTTCTTAATTGTGACCAGCAAATAAAGTTATCAATTTGATTGGCTTGAGAGCCAACCAGGTGATTAATAAAACACATTCTTGGTGTGACTGGGCCATTCAGGGAGATATGACCTTTCATTCTCAGAGCACCCCTTTAAAATTTTTGGCTGTTCCACACTTAACCCTGAACTGCATTTACAACCCTGCATTACCAAAGCTGTGGGTTTTACCTCCTCCTGTCCAGCTCTCCTCTTCCTGGTCTAGTCCACCACTCAAAATCCAAGACAGCTACCTCTTACCGACTGTCACTTTTGAAGTTAGCAAGTTCTTGTTTTCACCAATCAAGCTAATTCTTGCCCCTTTTATAACCTCTTTTCAGTGATTATTGATAATTTTATCTAGTTTCATTCTTGTGCTCTACAAGATAAGTCATCAACATCTTCAGATAGCAACTCCCAGGTCTTCAGATAATGTCAGCTAGGTAGAGACAACAGTTAGACCCAGTAGAGTATTTGACGGAAAATTATATCCTCTGTTTTCAGGTTGCTTATGACGAAGCTACAGATGAATTTGCTCCTTACTTCAATAGAGAAACCTCTCCCAAGATTCTCATCACAACATCAGACAGACCTCATGGGGTAAACACATAGATTAATAACATAAATAGTATTTACTATTATAGTATACTATTTAATAGTATATTCTTAAATTTCAATTACCTTATATCCTGTTTAAGGTGTACTTTACAGTTTATGGCCTTAAGTAATGCTTGTGAATAGCTAAAATAAAAATTAACTTGACATGGTAGAGGTTCACTAAGTCTGATTTTTCAAGATAAAAGAGTTTCTCAGGCTAAGCACTAGTGACATTTTGGGCTGGGTAGTTCTTTGTTGTGTGCGCTGTCTTGTTCATTATAGGATATAGCACCGTCCCCAGCCTTTCCATTGGTAGCCACTGAAATGTTCCTGAGCGTTGCCAAATGCCTCTTGGTAGAGCAGAAGTACCCCTTGCCAAGAATACTCAGCTTTAGGATGAGCAGCCTTTAGTAAAAGATGAAGCATATAATTTTCATTATTTTCCTCTGGTCTTCTTATTAACAACAGTCTTATAATCATTCATTTTCTTATGAATATAAGCTATGGGTTTTTTTTCACTTTTAGAATTTTTGTGATTTTGTTTTACAGAGAACAGTAAAACTTTGTCAACAGCTCTCTACAGTTATACCCAACTCTCACGTTTATTATAGAAGAGGTCTGGCTCTGAAAAAAATTATTCCACAGTGCATCTCAAGAGATTTCACAGATCTAATTGTGATTAATGAAGATCGTAAAACACCAAGTATCCTTTTTATAGTTTTTCTAGCCATTCCCTCATCGCTTTTAAAATATATTTGAAAGAATAAAGAATTGTTCCCTGTTATTCCCCAAACATAATTTTCTTCAAAAAAATAATATTTTAGGGACTGGAGATTTAGCTCAATGATTTCAGCACCTGCCTAGCAAGTGCCAGGTCCCTGGTTCAATCCCTAGTAACCACATACAAAAATGCCAGATGTGGTGACTCAAGCCCACCAGCAGTCAGTAAATGCCAAACATAGTGGCCAGCCCTTAGGAGGCAGAGGCAGGAGAATTGCTGAGTTTAAGGTTTGTTTTGGCTACATAGCTCAGGGCCATCCTCAACTACAAAGTAAGACCCTGTCTCAAAAAAAAAGAATCAGATGCTTGGAAGAGCATGCTATGAAGTAAAATTCCTATTCTTTGCCATGAGTTCTGCCTGTCTGTAAAACTGGACAATAGTCAGAATTCATTCACTGAAAGATTAAGGAGAGATTAAAGTCAAGTTGTGCAATATTTGAGGAATACTGGGTAGTGCTGATCTTACCTTGCTTTAGCTGGAACTTTGAGACACTGGGCTGCTAATCCTACCATTTGTAGGTAGCTGTATTTTACTCATTTGTAGGCGAGTGCTTATTACAGTCCTATTGTTCATAGTAGACAACACTACTTGGCTTTATAACTTGTGAGGTACTGTAAATCTAAGACTAAAACCTTAAATATTAATGACCTTGCTTTCAACAAATGCATTTACAAGTTTCTAGTAATAGTTGGTACTCAAAGCTTATTGCACATCCTAACCATACAAGCATTTTTAAAAGTAGCATTTTTAGGGTTATAATCTTCTGAAGATGGAACTTACTTTGTTGCTATATTCTAGAATCCTATTGTGTCTTATTCCCACTTAGGTAGTGTCTCAAGTAGCTTTTGTTCACCTATTTCAGTTGACAGCCTAAGATACACTACTGATGGTAATCACTAGCTATTTATCAGTGAAAAGAAAAACTTAAGGTTACTCTAGGTTAATCCATTTTAAGTGAATTGTTATACCAGAGTTTAGTTAATCCAGAGTAATACATTCATCCCACCTACTAACTCTAGATTTTAGGCTTTAAGCCTAGAAATGATTGCTCGTGGTAGACAATAAATAACTACTAATTGGCTGGTTGGTTGATGATAACATTGTAACTTGTGGTGTATAGTAAACTTAAGACTAGGAGCTTAGCTTTAGAAGTATTAATACTTGATTTCAACAAGTGCATTTACAAGTTTCTTGTCTGGTATGTAGTTTGCTGAGTCTTAACTTTAATGAACAGATGGTCTTATTTTGAGTCACTTGCCAAATGGCCCAACTGCTCATTTTAAAATGACCAGTGTTCGTCTTCGAAAAGAAATTAAGGTAAGTTTTAGTACTGGATTAGTACTATTCTGACATTACTTGACGTTCTTTTTTTTTTTGAGGCAGGGTCTTGCTTTGTAGTTGAGGCTGGTCCTGAGCTCACTATGTAGCCCAGGCAAGCCTTGAACTCACAGCAATCCTCCTGTGTGAGCCATCATGCCCAGCACTGTGGTATGTGGTACTGACTGCTGGGTGGCTTGAGTTACAACACCTGGCATTGTGTATGTGGTTACCAGGTATTGAACTTGGGACCTTGTGCCAGAACCACTGAGCTAAATTCCCAGCCTGAATTAACATTTTTTTATCTGATAATCTAACCAATTTTACTAACATTTATTCCTATGATTAAAGCCATAATTTTACCAGTAAATATTTTTGTGAGATTGAGTTATGGCAGATAGGGAGTAGTCATTACTACAAATCTTATTTTCTAGAACATTTGGTACAGTGACTGCATATTAAAATATGCATCTTTATGTTTAATAAGCCATGTGGTAGTTACTTTAAAAATACTAAATTTTTCTAATTTGTCATGTAAATTATGAAATACAGAGATGTATTACCAACTAGCTTAAAGTATTGTGATTTTTCACTCTTTTTTCTAGAGAAGGGGCAAAGACCCCACAGAACATGTACCCGAAATAATTCTGAATAATTTTACAACAAGGCTGGGTCATTCAATTGGACGTATGTTTGCTTCTCTCTTTCCCCATAATCCTCAATTTATTGGAAGACAAGTTGCCACATTTCACAATCAACGGGATTATATTTTCTTCAGATTTCATAGGTGAGGAACATACATGATTCCCTGAACTTTGAGGTCAATCATGAAATGTGTTTTCAACACAAACCAATTTTCTACTATATTGTGTATGACAAACCTTGTCATAAATTAGTCTGAATGATCCCAACTGTTATTTAACATTAGTAATTCTTATTTTTGAAGATACATATTCAAGAGTGAAAAGAAAGTGGGAATTCAGGAACTTGGACCACGTTTTACCTTAAAATTGAGGTCTCTTCAGAAAGGAACGTTTGATTCTAAATATGGCGAGTATGAATGGGTCCATAAGGTATGTGCTTCCCATCTAAAAACCCATATAAATAATTTTTGAAGCATGTTGTGAAAAGTAAGCTCCTGTGCTTTAAACCTTGGCTCTTTATACCTTAAGATATGTTTGTGAATTTCTTCCTCCACAGGCTAGGAAGAACCAGTATGATAGTGCAGTGATGGTGAACCTTTTAGCAACAAATGCCTGAACTGCAACCCAAAACCCACTTTATTGCACAGTGGCAATACTGCAGTTAACCCTGAGTAGGTTTTCATTTAGAGAAAACGCATGTTAACATCTTTTATCTTAAAAGAAAAACAAATTAATACCTGTGCTATTGGTTCACCATCACTTTGATAGGCCACCTGGGTTTATTGATTGAACCTGACTTACATGTGAAGTAGCATAAAGATTAGTGCCTCTCAAAGTGGAATTAGCAGCATCACCTAGGACCTTGTTAGCAATGGAAATTCTTGGGCCTCACACCTACTACATGAGCTACATAAAGGTGCAACCTAACATGTTCTCACTCCTGTACTACAGTGTCATTCTGCTGTGTTTCTTGAGAACTACTGCTGCAAAGTTTTCATGCAAGTTTGGAGATAATCTTAAATCATAAATGAAAACATTTTTATAAAACTTTCTGTCTGCTAAGTAGTATTATATACTTTAATTTTTTTAATTTTTTTTTTTTTTTTTTTAAGGCAGGGTCTTGCTTTGTAGTTCAGGCTGGCCCTGAGCTCCCTATGTAGCCCAGGCAAGCCTCAAACTCAGCAATCCTCCTGCCTCTGCCTCCAGAGTGCTGGGATTACAGGTTTGAGCCACCAAGCCCAGCATCTGTGGTATGAGGTACTGATTGCCAGTGGGCATACCACGCCCAGTATTGTTGCATGTGGTTACTGGGGATTGAACCAGGGACCTTGCGCTTGCAAGGCAGGCACTGGAACCACTGATCCAAATCTCCGGCCCTATACTTTAAAATTTTAATAATCCAACACCTGTGACACCGAAGACTGTATTTGCTTTTCAGAGACAAACTGTTCATGGTACTTTTTTCTCCCTTCTAATTTTCAGCCCCGGGAAATGGATACAAGTCGAAGAAAATTCCACTTGTAAAATACTGCAGGAACAAACAGTATTGGATTTTGTGCAGTAGGCCTCTTCCTAACTGGGTGAATTCTTTGTGAGAGAACATTTTCAAAATGGCATTTATTGACTTTCATATCTGAACAAATTGCAAGTGCCTTGAACACTGCTCTGTATGTACTAAATACAATAAAAGTGGTGAAAGTTTAGAGCTTTCTTTTTTTTTTTTTTGAGATAGGGTCTTGCTTTGTAGTTCAGGCTGGCCCTGAGCTCACTATGTAGCCCAGGCAAGCCTTGAACTCAGCAATCCTCCTGTCTCTGCCTTCCAGGTGCTGGGATTACAGGCATGAGCCACCACGCTTGGCACTGTGGTGTGTGGAATTGATGGCTGGTGGGCGTGAGTCACCATGCTCTGCATTGTATGTGGTTACCAGGGATCCAACTCAGGACCTTGCGCTTGCGAGGCAGGTGCCAGAACAACTGAGGTAAATCTCCGGCCCAGTTTAGAAGTTTTTTAAGTTAGGTTCTCTAATTGTCTTATTTGGGGGTCATTTTGGAATCAAGTTTCAGAAGAATTTTGCCATATGCATCTTCAGAGTATATGGGCTGCGAGATACAGAAGGGATGACACCATGTAACCTCTGATTTGATAGTTTTATATCCTGAGTCTGGCACACATCATTTTAATTAAAATTAAGGCCAGATTTCCGTAAGCTTTTCAGAAGGGTAAAAGTTTGAAACACAATGATTTACCAGGACTTGAAGCAAAGTTTCAAATTTCTAAAGCTGAAGTTCCTCTTCTTTTTGCTATTTATTTCATTATATGTTACTGTAATACATTCCATTCAGACAGTATCTTAAATTCAGGTTTTTCTTTTTCTAAAGTATTTTTTATTGCCAGTCTTTTTTAGTACTGTACTTGTTAAATCACAGCATCTATATTACAAACTAAGTAATGGGTTAGAACCGGTTAAACCCGTACAAAGGAGTGCATAGTGATAGCCTGGTGCACAGATAATTCTGCTCAGAAACTGATGGACGACAAGTGAACCAAATTCAATGGTTAGGGTCAATATTGACCTTATGGGGAAATCTGACTTGGTTTTGGTTGAATTCGGTTTGTGACCAGAATCATGGTAAGAATGAAGTTCCTCAACTGAGATACAACTATGTTTGAAATATTACAACAAATAACAGTATTAAGGATAAAAAATAGTGAACTTAGCCTACTGTCAGCTTAAAAAGATAATTTGTAGCTTACCATTACTTTTTTTTTTTGAGGCAGGGTCTCATTATGTAGATCAGGATGGCTGAAGTTGGTGGTGACACTCCTTCCTCAGTCACCCCAGAGCCCCATGGGATTATAGGCACAAGCCACCACACCCAGTGCTTACTTTTAATTTTCTAACAATCTTATAATAAATGAAAGGCATAAATGAAATCATACAAGAATTGGTGAAACACAAAACTAAAACCTTAAAACCACCTTCAACCAATTAGCAGTTTATTTCAGAAGACAAGCCTGACACGAGGAAATAACCGTTCAAGCTAAAGCCAACCCTTTCAAACCAATTAAAGCCAAAATTTTCATACCAAGTATTTTATTGTATGCTGCCGCCAGTGTATATAAAATACCCTCGTGAAATAGAAATTCATGAAAATCCAGAGAGGTAGATGTTAAGGACTGACAAAAGTAGAAGTTTGTGTATTATGGCACATGTTAAGAAAGGGGAAGCTTGTATAGGCTTCAATTTTCTTTTTTCTGAAAAGCTGGTTAAAAGTGATCTTGGAAAACTGAAAAAGAAAAAGAAAGGTAAATTAAGGTAAAGTGTCAATACTGGTTTTACTTTTTTATGAATAATTATTTCAATTTTTGTATTTCTCAGTTTTTTATAAATTGGTTTTGTCCTTTTCCTATTCTTAGTAACTAACTCATTTTGTACAGATATTCCTTGACCTATTAATGGCTGAACCTAAGATTTTAGTATATGTGCTGCCGAAGCGAGCACTGAACCTAAGATTTTACAACTTTACAATGGTGTGAAAGGTACATGAATTCAGTAGGAACTACTTCAAATCAGGGTAGGCATCTTCACTATCATACTGTAGTATGACATCAGCACACCCCAGTTCCCAGTGTGCTGCATGATCACAAGAGTCAGCAGCTGGTACCCCACTGTGTACTGTGTTGCTAAAGTCTTACGTTTGCTAAGTTAGGTATATGAAATGTATTTTTAACTTACAGCTTTATTGGGATGTATCATAAATCTAGGAGCATCTGTATTAATTTTCACAGGATTTATTTGAATGCCAAATTATAAAAGATTTCAATTAAATTAGGCCTGTATATTTTATTTGTATTTTTTAAAAAGCAGATACATAAGATTTTTAAGAAAGCCTTGGGCTGGGATTTAACTCAGTGGCATTGTACATGCCTCACAAGCATAAGGTCCTGAGTTCAATCCCAGTATGGCAAAAAAAAAAAAAAAAAAGAGAAAGAAGGAAGGGAGGTAGCACCTGAGGTGTAGGAAGCAGTAAAATCCAACCTTTCTGCCATGTGGGTTGGGGGTGGCACACATCTAAAATCCAGCTCCGAGGAAGGCTGAGGGCAAGTGGATCTCAAATTTAAGGCCAGGCAAACAATTTAGGAAAACCCTGTCTCAAAGACAGGGTACAGCCCAGTGCACAGCCCTGGTCTCAATACCCACGTGCAAGAAAAAAGAAGCCAACTCTCTTAATTTTCACAGCCACACTGAAATATTACTGTTTTACAAATAAAAAGACTTAAATTAACTTGCTTAGTGCAAAATACATTCTATCAAATAAAAAGATTAACATAGAAGTTTCAAGAAAAACATGAACATCCCTTTTAAAATAAATAACACCGTCAAGAACAGTTAGGCAACAATAGCTCATGAAGTAACAGATATAATCACTCTTCTATGTACCCAGATAAACTTAAGACTATCCAGAAAACGTATACAAAAATAATGACTATAGTTTTAACAGCATGTTAGTGGAAACATGATGTAACTCAACAGAGGAATAAATAAGGTTTGTGTATATGTTAGAATACATATAATAGCAGTTAAGATGACTGAAAAATTATCTAGTATGCCATGTACAACAGCAATCCCACTATTTAGCAAGCTGGGGTACGAAAACTCTGAAGTTCAAGTCTGCGGGACTACACACAAATCATGTCTCAAAACCAAAACTAGAAAAAAACAATCTATGGATAAACAAACTCAGAACTATGAAATACAGTAAAATATAAAACACAGCGAATATGTTTAGCATGCCCACTTCAGAATAAATTACGTGAATGGAAAAGAAAAAGTGGTCTATTTTATTTTTAAAAATAAAGGTCTAAATAATTTAATCCAGATCTTTGTACTTTGAAAATGTGAGGTAATTCACAACAAATGTTTCAAGATATAAACAAAATTAATGCTTCAGGGGAAAAAAAACATGAACATCCTTTGACTTCATTTAAATAACAGTCAGATGAAGATTTGGTAAGCATTCAGCAAAAGCCACTCATATTCCCTACTGGAAGACCAAAGTATTATATTGGTGATGGCTATCAAGTTTTATTAAAATCTTCAATATTACATGTTGACTAATTTTACTTCTAGTTTATCTTAATAAGGACAAATGAAGTATAAATACAGATCCCAATATGTATGCCTTACTATAGCCTCAAATTTGGAAATTTCATTATTAAATGGAGTATAGTTATGGTCCAGCTATGAAAACCTTGCTCCATAGTATTTAGTAGCTAGGTGTGGTGGTACAGCCCAGTACTCTGAACTCTGAAAGGCTTGGGCCTAAGGATCATGAATTGGAGCCCAGTCTAAGCAACTTGGTCTCAAAATTTAAAAATCTATGAAGGGACTAGGGCTATAGCTCAATGCAAAGGTCCTAGGTTCAACCCCAATATGAGGGAGCAGGAGCTAAGAAACAGGGTATCCATTAAAATTTTTCAAATGGATGTACCTTCAGGACATACTTGTAAGTGAAATATAGGTCACAGATGTGTAAATATCATTATCTGTTCTCTGGTGTGAGAAACTGAAGATGTTAATGAGTTCTATCTAGCATGTATAATGGTTATTGTGAAATAGAAAATATTCAAAGGGAAATGTGGAAGTTGAGTAATGAGGGGTAAAGAAAAAAGGTGATGGTAATAAAAAAGGGAAAACTTTATGTACTTGGTTGGGGGGCTGCAGGGTGGGTAGGGGAACAGGAAAAAATGAGGATTAAGTTGTGTCATAAACTGGTACAAATTCCCAATATTGAGTGATCGTGATATAATGTGTATATACAGTGTACCAATAAAGATAAACATTTAAAAAAGGAAAGATTCCTTTTAAAGGCAGAATGTAGAACTGCTCAATTCTTATTTCATAAAAATAATTTTAAAAAATTTCTTCTTAAGGGCCAGAGATTTTTAGCTCAGTGGTTCCAGCACCTGCCTACAAAGTGCGATCCCTGGCAACCACATACAGCAATACCGGGCATGGTGATTCATGCCCACCATCAATCAGTACCACATACCACAATGCCAGGTATGGTGGCTCATGCCTGTAATCCTAGCACTCAGGAGGCAGAGGCAGGAGGATTGCTGACTTCGAGGCTTACCTGGGCTACATAGTGAGCTCAGGGCCAGCCTGAACTACAAAGCAAACACTGTCTCAAAAATTTTTTTTCGGCCTGGAGGGTTAGCTCAGTGGTTCCGGCGCCTGCCTTGCAAGTGCAAGGTCCTGAGTTCGATCCCCAGTAACCACATACAATGCTGGGCGTGGAAACTCACGCCCACCAGCAATCAATACCACATACCACAGTGCCAGGCGTGGTGGCTCACGCCTGTAATCCCAGCACTTGGGAGGCAGAGACAGGAG
>PVIC010042120.1:0-15934 GCA_004025085.1 Thryonomys swinderianus | reverse complement strand
AAAAAAAAAAAAAAAAAAAAAAAAAAAAAAAAAAAAAACAGGGTCTCTATACTATACAGTGCAGGCTGGTCTAGAACTCACAGTATTATTCCCAGCCTTACCCTCAAGTGCTAGGAAAAGAACCAGTTCTTTGCTTACCCAGTCTGTTATATTCAGGCTGTTTGTTACCAAACTTAACACTCTAAATACAACTCTTTTGCTTTTAGGCTCTCCCAAGTCAGAATAAAGAATTAATCTTTAAGTATATGATTTATCCTTTTAAAATTCAGGAGCCATTCACATGCCATAAAATTCAAATTAGAAGTTTACGATGTAGGTGTTTTTAGAATAATCACAAGGTTCTGCAGTACAACCTTCTAATCCCTGAACATTCATGGATGAAGAAATCTTGTTTTTGATTAAAATCTATAGAAAATATTAAAATTGTGTCATTAAAAAATGCATAGTTTTCTAATTATGAACGCACTAAGTATTTGTGAGTTTTAAAGAAATGAACACAGGGGGCTGGAGGGTTAGCTCAGTGGTTCTGGCGCCTGCCTCGCAAGCGCAAGGTCCTGAGTTCAATCCCCGTAACCACATATAATGCTGGGCGTGGAGCCACGCCCACCAACAATCAACACCTCATACCACAATACCGGGCGTGGTGGCTCACGCCTGTCATCCCAGCACTTGGGAGGCAGAGACAGGAGGATTGCTGAGTTCGCAATGGCTTGCCTGGGCACCATAGTGAGCTCAGGGCTAGCCTGAACTACAAAGCCAGACCCTGTCTCAAAAAAAAAAAAAAAGAAATGAACACAGAAAGCCTCTGTGGCACAAATCAGAAAAAAACAGAGCAAATGACAATATCAATTCCACATGTATGGCAGCCTACATAAGAACTTTCAGATTTTAAGTACTTTCCAATCCTTTTGAGAAGAAAATGCTCCTCTCAAACACAATAGCTCTGGACTCTGGCTGCAGCTCAGCTGTAGGGCACTTGCCTAGATTGAGACCCTGATTCAGTTCTCAGCACTTTAAACAAAAACTAGAGCTTTAAATACCTGGTATTACATCTCCACAAACAGTACATACTGTTTCAAAATAACCTATAATTAGGATTGTATGAATACCAGGGAAGAAAATCTTTGTTAACAAGTCTCTGAGTAATAATAAACTATGCATTATAGATTTAGAAGGATGACTAAAGGAACTGGCTACTGTGTCTGACTTCACATACACTGAGAATTTAGCTACACATTTTTCATACCTTTAACATAAACAGTCTTTAAAAAAAGTTGTATCTTTTAGGCTTTTCAGTAAGGTTTAACTTTTTCTACATAAAGCATTTATCAATTTTAAAAAAATGTGATGACAGATTCGACATACTGAAAAGGGAAGCTACTCCATCAATAAAATGCATAAGCTGACTACTAAAATATGCATACCAGAAATCATAAATCTAACTTCAAGGCAACATTTATAACATCAGAATTCGACCCTGTTATCTTTTCAGAAGACAGCACATTAAGGTATAATAAATTCATTAAGTTTTCATTTTTGATTATCCTCCACATTTCTGTTTTGTTGATACAACAGGGTCTCAATGTGTGAATCCCAAGCTGGTGCTCAATTCATGGCAATACTCCTGCCTCAGCTGCCAGACTGCTAACAGGTGTGTGCCACCATGCTCTCCAATCCTTCAGTTTTAAAGATTAAAAATAGGTGTCCCTGGGCCGGAGATTTAGCTCAGTGGTTCCGGCGCCTGCCTTGCAAGCGCAAAGTCCTGAGTTCGATCCTGGTAACCATATACAATGCTGGGCGTGGAGACTCACGCCCACCAGCCATCAAACCACACACCACAGTGCCGGGCATGGTAGCCCACGCCTGTAATCCCAGTACTCGGGAGGCAGAGGCAGGAGGATTGCTGAGTTCCAGGATTGCGGGGGCTACATATGAGCTCAGGGCCAGCCTGAACTATAAAGCGAGACACTGTATCAAAAAAAAAAAAAAAAGGTGTCCCTTCATTCATTTGAATGATCAAATTCATGATCATTCACAACCACAAAAACTGAAACAAGAACACTAATGACATTCCAGAAAGGAATACTAATGTTGAGTCACTTCCTAACTGCTAAAAGAGAAGTTGCCGCTTCTACAACAACCAATTAATATATTTTTATACTTACTGTTATAGGTTACCACAATAAAAGCACCACTTAATATTAAAGTCCTTCAATTTCCTCTTCACTACATATATATGTAGATGAAATAAAAAGCTAAATCTGGGCCAAAGGGTTAGCTCAGTGGTTCCGGCGCCTGCCTCAAAAACGCAAGGTCCTGAGTTCGATTCCCGGTAACCACACATAATGCTGAGCCTGGAGACTCACACCCACCAGCAATCAATACCGCATACCACAGGGCTGGGCATGGTGGCTCATGCCTGTCATCACAGTACTCAAGAGGCAGAGACAGGAGGATTGAGGAGTTCGAAACTTGCCTAAGATACATAGTGAGCTCAGAGCCACCCTGAACTACAAAGCGAGACCCTGTCTCAAAAACGAAAAGCTAAATCTGATCAAGCCTGTGACCTATCTACACATAAGAACATGCTGCCCAAGAAATTATCACCAAAATCTGTGCAAATCTGATCACATCGTGGATGAGATTAAAACTACATTAATTGAGCTGGGCATGATGGCAAATGCACACCAGTAAACCCCAGCACTTTGAGACCCTGAGGCAGACAGACTCTTACCAAATTTGAGCCCAACCTGGTATATACACACAGTAGGTTCAAGGACAGCCTGAATCATCATAAGAACTTGTCTTTTTTTCTTTTTTTGAGACAGGGTCTCACTTTGTAGTTCAGGCTGGCTCTGAGCTCACTATGTAGCCCAGGCAAGCCTCGAACTCAGCAATCCTCCTGTCTCTGCCTCCCGAGTGCTGGGATGACAGGCGTGAGCCACCACACCCGGCAGAACTTGTCTTCACAAAAAAAGAAACAGAGGAGATGGGGATATAGATCAGTGGTGTTGTACCTGCCTGGCAAACTCAAGGTCTTGAGTTCTATGGGGGGGGGTGTGTGACAGTATTTATCTTTTTAAAATGTACACTGAATATCTGTAAATATAATTAGAAATACTAAGATAATGTGAGAGGGAACAAATGTTAAAACATGATTGACTACAGAGGCTAGGTGATGGCATTTTATTCTATTCTCCCTTACACATATTCAAAACTGCAATGTTTTAAATTACTTTGGATGGGAGAAGCAGAATGAGCAAGATCTTTTGCTATGTAGTCTAAGATTACCTGTGATATCACTGTACACTGGAGGGGTCTGCCTTACTGTTTGCACCCAAAGCCAGATGTAAAGCAGTGCAGGCTAACTCAACTAGCTTATTTTGGGAAGTGACTCTGTCCAAAGTGCTGAGGTCAGAGTAACTCACATCCAAACTCTTGTTTCCATGACTAAAACCTTAACCAGAAGAGCAAGGATTTAATTATAACCATATACTTTGTCTATTCTGTTCCTAATTTGAGTGTTGTCTTTTCCCCTTACAAGCTTTGCCTGCGTTAGTATCCACAAAAACTGAAGGACTGTACGTCTTCACATGCAGTCTACCTTTACCCTAATTAATTACTAATAAAAAGGCGCTGGCTTACTGACCAATGCCTTTGCTAGATGAGCAGCATTGGTCATTCTTGGTCCCCAGTTTGACTTTAGTTCTTTAAGTTTTTTTCTCAACCATGCATTATAGCACCAAGCAAGACATGAGAACTTGTTGCAGAAGTATATGATAGTATGAAGCTGAGATAGGTCTTGAAATAACCACTGTATGTAGCCCAGGATGGCCTTGAAGTCTTACTGATTAGAGAATACTGATATATTTAGACTATACACGAGTATTGCTCATGCTTTCTTTAGTCTTTAGTGCATAATGCATATTAAGTACAAGAACTAGAAAACCCAGATTATATTACTTGAGGGCTTTGATTACAACTTGGCCTGTTAATTGTTAAGGTAAAGATTACTCCATCTTTTTTTGGTATCAGAAGTCAAACTCAGGAACTTGCAATTGTTAAGACAGCTGTGGTGCCACTGAGTTAAATCCCTGGCTATTAAATCTTCCTCTGCTCCATTCTGAAGATTTATTTTCCTCCATATAACAATACATACTAGATGGGCCAAAGATTCAGCTCGGTGGTTCTGGCGCCTACCTAGCAAGCACAAGGTCCCTGGGTTCGATCCCTGGTAACCATATATCACAATGCCAGGCATGTTGGCTCAGGCCTGTAATCCCAACACTTGGGAGGCAGAGGCAAGAGGATTGCTGAGATTGAGGCTTGCCTGGGCTACATAGCTCAGGACCCACCTGAACTACACAGCAAGATGCCCACCCCCCAAAAAAATACCATATTAAAACAGTAAGATCGAAAAACCTGGACAATTAGGAAACAGACAAAGAAATTGCAACCTAACATTCTGCAACATTCATAGGAATTTCATGGTCTGATTTAACACTCAATTATATGGAAGAACTAGATCCTTCAAGTACACCCATAAAGGTAAATTTTTACCTTGTCTTAATAAGAAACAAATATAACTGATGAGGGCTCATTAAAATGCTAAGACTTTTTCTTTTTTTTTCTTTTTTGAGCAGGGTTTCGCTTTGTAGTTCAGGCTGTTGGCTCTGAGCTCACTATGTAGCCCAGGCAAGCCTCAAACTCAGCATTTCTCCTGCCTCTGCCTCCTGAGTGCTGGGATTACAGGTGTGAGCCACCACGCCCAGCAGTGTATGTGGTTACCGAGATGGAACTCAGGGCCTTGCACTTACGAGGCAGGCGCTGGAAACACTGAGCTAAATCTCCAGCCCTGCTAAGATATTTTTTTAAATGTACTTGAATTAAGTGAAAGCCTCAAGTCAAATTTAAGTATTTAATTTGGTAAAATTTTAAAATTCATTTCCATTACCACTTTTAATATTCAAGTTTAGTTGGTTCTTTCTGGTTCTTTAGTAGCTACTACCTAGATATTCCATTATTCATCAGAAATCTTTTTGTGTGGGGTAAGGTTAGAACAGAATATAGGGTATTCAAATTTGAAGTAATACACCAATACCTGAATATGTGCCCAGGCATGGGAAAACACCTGTAATCCCAACACATACAAGACTAACAGAGGAAGACTGCTGTGAGTTTGAAGCCAGCCTGAACTAAAGAATCTACCTCAAATTTTTTTTTTAAAAAAGAGAACCTATATATGTGCTTGAAATACTCAGCAGGGCCAATCTTTAGAATCAAACACAATATAAGAACTTAAAAACATTTCTGCCAGGGCCGGAGATTTAGCTCAGTGGTTCTGGCGCCTGCCTTGCAAGCGCAAGGTCCTGAGTTCGATCCCACGTAACCACATACAATGCTGTGCGTGGCAACTCAGGCCCACCAGCAATCAATGCCACATACCACAGTGCCAGGCATGGTGGTTCACGTCTGTCATCCTAGTACTCGGGAGGCAGACAGGAGGATTGCTGAGTTCAAGGCTTGCCTAGGCTACATAGTGAGCTCAAGGTCAGCCTTAACTACAAAGCGAGACCCTGTCTCAAAACAAACAAAAAAAATTTCCACCAGTTTTTCAACATAATGATGCATCTCTAATTTTTAAGTGCTCTTTTAAAATGGTAAGCATAATTTAAGAAATGATGTTCATAGAATCTATCAAACACCATAATTTTTATCTGAGATTATAATAACTCCAAAAGGGCCAGAGATTTAGCTCAGTGGTTCTGGTGCTTGCCTAGCAAGCACAAAGTCCCTGGTTCAATCCCTTACAACAATGCCAGAGCAGTGGTTCACACCCACCAGCAATCAGTATCACATACAACAAATGCCAGGCTTCCTGGCCCAAGCCTATAATCCCAGCATTTGGGAGGCAAAGGAAGGAGGATTGCTGAGTTTGAGGCTTGCCTGGGCTACATAGTGAGCTCAGGGCCAGCCTGAACCACAAAGTGGGACCCCGTCTCAAAAAAAAAAAAAACACCTAAAAGAAACTATGACAATACCATTTCCTCATGGTTTGTGCCAATGATTGTCAATCTTGACTGAAATTAAGTCAAGTCCTGGAAAAGAGTTAAAAAAAAAAAGAAAGAAAGAAAGAAAGAAAGAAAGAAAGAAAGCAAAACCTGCATCCCACATTCTACCTGAGACTGCCTGTAAAAAAAACTCTTAAGTATAGTTGATCATTAAGTATTTGTGGCTTTTTTCAGTATTTCAGTTTTTATGGTAATTGAGATTGAACCCAGGCCATAAATATGGGAGGCAATGTCCCTGTCATTGAACCGTATTTTAAGCCCTGTTTACGAGGTTCTAACATGTGGACAAGTTACTCAGATGTGCAGAAAAGGACTGTTTCTGACTTAATCCCTTCAGGTCACTTAATCACAGACCAAATTTTTCAGTAGCAAACAAATACCAAATCTGCTGAGATTTCCATTCTTTTAAAAATAATTCCAGGGCTGGAGATTTAGCTCAGTGGTTCTGGTGCCTGCCTAGCCACCACAGGGTCCCTGATTCGATCCAGGTAACCACATACAATACTGGGCCTGGTAACTCCCAGCCACCAGCATGGTGGCTCACACCTGTAATCCCAGCACTTGGGAGGTGGAGGCAGGAGAATTGCTGAGTTCAAGCCTTGCCTAGGCTACATAGTGAGCTCAGGGCCAGCCTGAACTACAAACTAAGACCATGCCTTCAAACAAACAATCACTCAATCTCTAGTTTTCAAGCCATGTCTGATGATTCACCTGGAATCCTGGCACTCAGGAGTCTAAGGCAAGAGGATTGTATTTTTTTGAGGCCAACCTTAGCTACACAGATGAGTTCCAGTGTCAGCCCTAATCACAAAGCAAGATCCAGTCTCAAAAACCAGGAACATCAGGTTCAAAATAATCAAATACAAACCACCACTTCTGGTTATGTATCCAGGAGATCCAAACCATACAATCTGAATGCTCCAATGAAGATGCCGTACAATGTAGCTTTTTTTTTTTTTTAGACAGGGTCTGACTTTTTAGTTCAGGCTGGTCCTGAGTTCACTATGTAGCCAGGCAAGCCTTGAACTCACAGCAATCTGTCTCAGGAAGACATTAAAAGGTATCCAGTGTTCTCCTAAATTCCTGAATTTGACAGGTGTGGTAGTGCATGCCTGTAAACCCCTGTATTCTGGAAGGCTGATGTAGGAGGACTGCAAATTCAAGCCCAGCCTGGAAAACTTATTAACTTAGGAAGACTAGCTCAAAAAAACCTTTAAAAAAAAAGGGATGCAGGGCCGGAGATTTAGCTCAGTGGTTCTGGCACCTGCCTTGCAAGTGCAAGGTCCTGAGTTCCAATCCCAGGTAACCACGTGCAATGCTGGGTGTGTTGGTTAACGCCTGAAATCCCAGCACTAATAAGGCAGAGGCAGGAGGATTGCTGAGTTAGGGGCTTGTCTGGGCTACATAGTGAGCTCAGACCTAGCCTGAACTACAAAGTGAGACCCTGTCTCAAAAAAATAAACAAAAACCAAACAAAAACAAAATCACAAACATAAAGTGAACCTAGTATTGTGGCACAACTTATCCTAGCACTCAGGAGACTGAGGCAGGAAGGTCATTGGTGAGTTTGAGGTAACCCATGTGAACATAGTGAATACAAAGTCAGACTGAACTGTAGAGTGTGATCCTGTATAAAACACGAAACCACACACACAAAGGCAGAGACTGATGTTCCAAGACTGGTTGATAACAGTAATAACAAAACCGTACTCATGTTTGACTAAAGTGTGTTGGCACACACCTGTAATGTTGCAGAGGCAGAAGATTACAAGTTTGAGGTGTATTTAGGCTACTTAGCAAGACCATGTCTCATACATAACTGGCTGGAAATGCAGTTCAGTGTTTCTATGCTGGCTCTGGATTCAATTCTGGGGGCGGGTACAAATACAAATGGTGTATGTAATACCATTATTTTAAGATGGGAAAAACCAGTAGAATCCCTCACATATATAAAAAGCCTAAGTATAGCTAGATAGATGTGCAACCTGCAATCCTTAGGACTTGAGGGTAAGGCAGTAGGGTTGCTGCATGTTCAAAGTCAATCTGACCATCTAGGAGGACCTATTTCTCAGGTAAGGGGGCAGAGATATATTGCATGTACTATGTAATTTACAAAATAGCATGTGTATCCATACATACACTGTATCACAGCATTACCAAATGTATTTTCTTATACAACATACCTTTTACAAATGAGTAAACCAAATAGAACTCACTCCTTTATTAAAACTAGTATCAGTGTCTAAGAATATGCCTTCCTGATAACTAATTGCTACAACAGTTCTAAACCCATCATGCAGTTACTAAGTCTTTTCTACACAACCTTCAGTTTTACATCTTGTGACTCCAAGATTAATGCTGTTCTGAAGACCTAAGAAATTGTAATTATTTTAATCTTGATTTTTAGAACTGCAGAAGTCCCCTAACTATAATATCTGAACACCTTTACTCGTAAAGCAACTTTTGTATCAAAATGCTGCCTTTATATTCTACTATTTTTATTTCCTGGTTTATTCAAAGATACAATTCTTTTTTTTTTAAGACAGGGTCTCACTTGGTAGTTCAGGCTGGCCCTGAGCTCACTATGTAGCCCAGGAAAGCCTCAGACTCAGCAATCCTCCGGTCCCTGCTTCCCGAGTACTGGGATGACAAACGTGAGCCACCACACCTGGCACTGTGGTATGTAATATTGATTGCTGGTGGATATGAGTCACCCCGCCCAGCATTGTATGTGGTTACCGGGATCAAACTCTGGACCTTGCGCTTGTGAGGCAGTTGCCAGAAACACTGAGCTAAATCTCCAACCCAAAGATAGAATTTTTTAGGGATCATATTTAAAACTTTATTGTGACCTCCACCACTATTATAATGTCAATTTACCAATCTATGTGACAACCTGGGATTTCTGTTCTTTCATTTTGGAGGAAAGAGAACATCACTTTGAAACTATGTCAGCTATTTATTAAAGATAAAGTTCACTAGTAAAAAAGATACAAAATGACTTCTACTAGCTTTTACCACAATGACAAAAGGAAAATACCTTCAACATACCTGTCATAATAATCACGTTGAAAGTCATAGTCCAAGTCAAAAGAGGAGCTGAAAAAGAAATATCGAAGAAGATTAATTTGGAGATGCTGATGTCAATTCACAATAGAAGGGGGGAAACATGCCAAACAAATAACAAATATCAGTTAAGACTAACATGGAATAAACCCAAATAACTTATGTAAATCACATCATTCTGATCATCTGAACCACTAATTATAATACTGTAGTTATTAAACTCCAGTGAAAAGTTCACTGAATTCAAAACACAATATACCAAAACCAAAAAGACGTAAAAGTATAACAGTAAATTAAACTTATACCACTCTACTTCCACTCTTAACCCCAGCTTCTAAAAAGCTAAACAACATTTAAAGGATTTTAATTTATATTATAAATACCAAACTACTTTTTATTAAAATTTCAGGGATCTTTGATCATTTGTTAGGAAATGGGCAACAAAGGCACATTAACACAACTTTAAAAGAATTTCTTTTATACAGATAATACACATCACATTAAACCCTCCCCACATCCAGAAAACAGAGAAGATGCCCAATGATGGACACAATGCAGTTATAAATAATAAAGTTCCGGACCTGAGTAGAGGGGACGGAGAAGGGTGTTCTGGTACTGACCCGTACATCTCCGCTGCAGATCGTTTCACACCTGCTTTTCCTCTGTTCACTTTTGGCTCTGCAGCCAGATTAATATCTGAAAAACAAAAGGAAACAAGAACAAAATTATTTCTAAGGATTAAAATTTGAACTACAGTGAAATTATGATCTTGTATTTCCATCTCACACAGAATATTCACAAAACTAGGATTTAGCTTTCATTTCTTTGTACTGTGCTGGAACAAAACTGTTTCCCAGACACAACATTTAAGTTTGCCTTTGATATGCAAAACCCTTAGAGCTCATGTGCAAATTCAACTCTCACCATTCAGAGCAGTGAATCTGCTCATTGTTACTAAACCTATCAACGACTGCCTTGGAGCAAAGACCCTGCAGATTTAAAAATAGCAGAAACACTACAATTGGTAATTTCAGATGTAAAGGTACTCATTTCTTACAAATAAAAGTTCATGGTCTCTTCCCTCTTCTAAAAAGTTCACTTACCAAACACCAAGTAGCTGTAAATGAGCTCTCTAAAATACAGTTCATCAAATGATCAAGTGAGAAATTTGATTGTCTCCTTGGTGATCAGTGCTATATGAACAAGCTTACGAAATTCCTTCTATTGTGGAATGTCATCTAAAATTTTTTGCAATTTTGCTTTCAGAACTTTTGACTTTAGACTTAAAACTTCTAAAAAAAACTAGACAATTTTTAAAAAGCAATCTGCATGATGTAAAAACAAAATGAAAACAACTATATCAGGTTGAGTACACAACTTATTTTTATGTTGCCTTAAATTACTATACTCTGAATCATCTCACCAACTCAGAAGGCTGAGGCAGGAGGATCAGAGATCTGAGGCATGTCTGGGCAATTAGGGAGGACCTGATGCGAACAAAAATTGTTGGCAATGTGGTGCTAGGAGTGAATGTTTCTGTGTTCAATTCTCACAACAACATACATACACCAAACACAAGATACTATGTATATCTTTAGGTATGATACTGGGAACATGGCTTGCATTCTGTTAAAAAAAAAAAAGAAAAAGAAAAAGAAAATTGCGCCGGGTATGGGGGCACACGCCTGTAATCCTAGCATTTGGGAGGCAGAGGCAAGAGGCTGAGTTTGAGGTTTGCCTGGGCTACACAGTGAGCTCAGGGTCAGCCTGAACTACAAAGCAATACCCTGTCTCAATAGAAGATAGATACACAAACAGACAGACAGACAAGACAGACAAAAAACAAACTTGTATAGTCAGGAATCAGGTACTCAAGAGATTCAAGCCTGGTAGTACATGCCTACATTCCCAGCACTCTGCTAAGTTGAAGGCAAGTTCTCCGAGAATTCAAGGTCTGTGTCCTTTTTAGTTCATTTTTGCAACTGACCATTTAACAAAGTTTCATGCAGTGTGTGGTAGACTACATAGTAAGCAAGACCCTGTCTCCAATAACAGCAAAAACAAAAACTTCACATGGCAAGATTTGAGAGCCAGGCTATCCTATGGTTCATAATGAAAGCTTTACCTCAAAACAACAACAACAACAACAACAACAAAAACACCCAAACCAAAAAGCAAAACAAAATTCCAGCAGGTGAGGCATGGTATAGCAGGCCAGCATTCAAAAGGGCTGAGGCAGGACTGCCACCAGTATGAGGCCAGCCTGGACTGCAATGTGAGATTGAGGATGAACTACATAGTTGAAATCCTGTCTCACAAAATTTAAAGGGGGAGGGGGACAACATGAGGAAAAAGCAACACAAATTGAGAATAACCAACTTCAAAATATCATGTAACCCTAGATCACGAAAATAACCTATCAGCTTTCCATCAAAATAACTCACTACATAGCGAGTTCAAAGCCAGCATGAACTAGAGGCCCTGTCTCCAAAAATAAAAACACCCATATGTGCTATACAAAAGTATTAGAAATAATGATCTTGTAAAACAGTCAAATGTTGATAGATTAAAAATTATGTGGGAGCTGAGCGTGGTGGCTCACACCTGTAATCCCAGCACTCGGGAGGCAGAGACAGGAGGATTGCTGAGTTCGAGGCTTGCCTGGGCTACATACTGAGCTCAGAGCCAGCTTGAACTACAAACTGAGACCCTGCCTCAAAAAAAAAAAAAAAAAAAGTGGGAGAAGTGGGAGATAGGGATTTAGCTGAGTGGCACCACGTCTGCCTCCTGAGCACAAAGTCCTGAGTTTGACCTCCAGTACAGAGAGGGAAAAAAAAGATGAAATGGTTCATTATATTCTACTTTGGTGAGAAAATTTCTGTCAACAGTTAGTTAAAAATATGTAATAAGGGCTGGGAAATTAGCTTAATGGTTCCAGTATCTGCCTTGCAAGTATAAGGTCCCTCATTCAATCCCCCGTAACCACATATCACAATGCAGGGTGCGGTGACCAATGCCCACCAGCAATCAGTACCACACACAATGCCAGGCATGGTGGCTCATGCCTAAAATCCCAGTACTCAGGAGGCAGAGGCAGGAGGACTGCTATGAGTTCAAGGGATGCCTGGGCTACATAGTGAGCTCAGGGCCAGCCTGAACTACAAAGTGAGACCTTGCCTAAAAAAAATAATAATAATTAAGTTAGATACATTAGATGTTCATTTTAAAAACACTTTTGAGTCCTTCTTAGTTCATTTTTGCAACTGACCATTTAACAAAATCTCATACAATCCAAGTTTTCCTGTACGTTGAATGTATGAGTAATGACTAAGAAAATTTCTCAGGTATTTTCAATCACAATTGCTCTATACTTAGTGCTCCATTATTCTGACAAATCTGAAGGACTGTCCCTTCAGTTAAAGATAGAAATTAAGTATTGTAAGGTACTACTGCTTCCTTTTCTTTCATTTTAAAAAGGAAATTTAAGCCTGTGATGTAGCTTAGTGGTTCCATGCCTGCCTGGCAAGCCAAGTACTAAATTTGATCCCCAGGACGGCAAAGAAAAAAAAAAAAAAAGGAATCAAAGGAAATTGAAGGCTCAGCTGGGCTAGATATAGTCTGCCAACACACGTGGACATGAAACTGCAAGGCAAAGCCAGGCAGTGTAGCTCATGTTCCTAAGATACACTATCTCTCCCAGTCTACCTAAGCACCACATAAGCAACATCTCCACATCATGAATTATCACAGATCCTCTTTTACCCAGGGGCTGTCCAGCATCCACCTCACAATGGCATGGTAAAGAATATAAATAAATGGAGCCCAAGATTTAGTTCAATGGTTCGGTGTCTGCCTTTCAAGTGCAAGGTCCCGAATTCTATCCCCAGTAACCACATACCACAATGCCAGCCAGGCTTGGTGACTCACACCCACAAGCAACCAGTACTACACACAATGCCAGGTGTGGTGGCTCACAACTGTAATCTCAGCAGTCTGGAGGCAGAGGCAAGAGGATTGCTGAGTTCCAGGTTTGCCTGGGCTACACAGTGAGCTCAGGGCCAGCCTGAACTACAAAGTGAAACCCTGCCTCCAAAAAAAAAAAAAAAAGTACACACACACACGTGTATTTTATGTATGTATATGTAAATGTGTATATGTGATGGAATGCTTGCTCAGCATGCTCAAGGCCTAGGTTCAATAACTAGTACTGAGAAAGAAAAAAATCTTTCAACCATTATGCTTACAAGCCCAAAACTTATAAAATTATAGCCAGAACTCCAGGAGTATCTTAGACTGTTGACTCTAAGGAGAAAGATAAGCCTGGCAACTTGGTAGCTACCTATAACCCTACTTGGGAGGCTGCAGATCCCTAAAGTTTGAGGGCAGCTTGAACTATGTAACAAGACCCTGTCTCAAAAAAAGAAAAGAGGGATAGGAAAACATTAACATCAATGAAAAAATTTTGTCAACTTAGACCTTACCTAAAACCTGGCCAGCAATCATTCTGCCATCCTCTCCTGCAACAGCAGCCCGGGCGTTTCTCTCATTAACATACTGGACGAAGGCAAAGCCCTTATGGACAGAGCAACCAACGATTTTGCCATACTTCGAGAAGATCGCCTCCACATCAGATTTCTTTACCACAAGGGTGTTGAGATTCCCAATGAACACACGGGAGTTCATGGAGCGAGGATCTGTCTTGTTGGTAACATTGCTAGCCATCGTGTTTGATAATAAAGTTGCTGACAAAGACAAAAACCTGGGGGGAAAAAACATTCAGGTGAATATATGCTAAAATATAAAATCCCTTAATTAGCTTTGTTCTTCAGTTTGAATTATCGTTGAGTCAACTTAAAAGGAACATCACAGCACCAAGTATATTATTACTGAAAGATTAGCGCTCTTGATAACATACAAGAACTGCAACATCATCTACACTTAAATCTATTCCAGGAGCACTAAGTTATCATTTCTCAATGGGTATCTCCTTCCAGACTATTGGAAACAACTTTAGGAGACATTTTAAATTCCAAATGAATTCCTATCTGTAATACAAATGAAGCAAATCAGAGTCCCCCAAGGTCTTTAATACCATTTTGCACTATTTTTCACTTTCCCTGTAAGAAATTCTTGCTTAGTAATTCCATCTTTATACTGATTATATATGGAGATGTCTCACTCATTGGCCACCAAATAGACATTAACTTCAAATTTTACCATGCGACATTCTTGAGCAAGATCAATGTGGATAACTTTTTTTTACCCTTGAAATATAGTTGACTGTTTCACGCCTCACTGTACTGGAGATCATACCCAGGGACTCGCACATGCTGGGCAAGTGTTGTTCCACCAGGCTAAATCGCCAGTCACTTAAATTTCTTACCCAATTGACAAAATAAAACAATTTACAACCTAGAAATAGCTATTCAGATACTTCAATTATTTTATCATGTTACACACACATGAATATCAATACCATCTTTATAGAATGCAATGTCTAAACTGATTTTCTATTTTATAACCTACGATATACTTAGTAGCGCCGGATGGTGATGATGATAAAAACTACTGAGAACTGGCACAGATAAAAGGTGACAAAAACAATGCAATCTTTTCGGTTTTTCAAGACAGGGTCTTACTATATAGTTCACACTGGATTTGATCGTGCAGTGAACCACCTGCTTCAGCCTCCGAAGTTGTGGGCTCAGTATATTTCAGGTCACATTTTTCTTAATCTTTTATTTAAATCTACTATTTTATTTTAAGTCTAATTTTTTCTCTTGTAATCCAGTATTGAATAGTTTTAAAGAGTGGCATTCTTTGGTTGGGGTGGTACAGGCCTGTAATCGCAGCACTTAGAAGGCAGAGGCAGGAGGATCGCTGAGTTCAAGGCTTGCCTGGGCTACATAGTGAGCTCAGAACCAGCCTGAAGGACAAAGCCAAACACTGTCTCCAAAAAAAAAAAAAAAAAGGCAGTGGGATTCTTAAGACCTCGTTTCAGGGCACTAAAAAAAGAATGTCCAATCAAAAAAGATACCTGTGTCTTGGTATTGGTTAGCCTTCTAATCCTCCAGTCAATTATGACAAAGCAGTTTTAATGGTTTGTGTAAACATGTCTTACCAAACACTGAACACCTGCAATCAGCAGGAACTAAGACTACTAACTACAGAAACACCAACAGATAGGGTCACCAAAGCATATGTAGGATTGTTGTAAACTTTTACTAAGAACAATATAGATACAAATATCAAATGAATTTAGGGTATAATTTATTGATTTCTGACAAATATAGCATAGCAGCAAAATCTCTGTAAGGTTACAAAGATGATTAATAGTTTAGGCCAGTGGTGGCAAAAACTATATGGCATGTGTATTATTTTGCTTTTCTTTAAGATGAAAATGTTAATGTAGAGTTCTTTTTTCTAAAACCTGAGTATTCAGATTTAATAGTAGTGTTGGTGCTTCACGATAAGTAAGTGGGTTTAGGTTATAGTTTGATGCCCAGTCTCTGAAAGGTTAGCTTTCATTGCCTAAGTATATATATACAGAAACCACTGCAACAGAACTACTGTTCTTTTAACAATGTAGGGCTTTAACACCAGTTTTGTAAAATCTGATACTCTGCAGAAAACCAACAAAACTGTCAAACACAAAACTTCAAGGACAACATCGATAGGGCCACAGATTTAGCTCAGTAGTTCCACCATCTGCCTGGCAAGTGCAAGGTCCTGACTTCAGCCTGAACGACAAACCAAGACACTGTCTCCAAAAAAAAAAGAAAAAGAAAGAAAGAAAG
>PVIC010042119.1:0-15930 GCA_004025085.1 Thryonomys swinderianus | reverse complement strand
GGTCATTTGTAGCACGTGCAAATATCATCTTAAAAACTGCTCACAGCCGGGCGTGGTGACTCACGCCTGTCATCCCAGCACTCGGGAGGCAGAGACAGGAGGATTGCTGAGTTCGAGGCTTGCCTGGGCTACATAGTGAGTTCAGGGCCAGCCTGAACTACAAAGCGAGACCCTGTCTCAAAAAAAAAAAAAAAAAAAACTGCTCACAAAGGATAGAAACAACAAAATGATTCTTGTTGAATTCAGACTCTGTTTTGGTCACTGTTAACTGGTGTTTGAGGACCAACTTGATCTTTACAACAGTCTCCATGTAAAATTCTATTTTACTAAAGCGAAAGTCTCAGGTAATACCAGTCACTCATCCACGTTGACACAGCTGATAAATAGCAACATGGGGAACTGAACATAGTTCTTTCTGATTTCTAAAACCACAGATTACATTGTGTTGACTTCCAGTCATTGAAAAGACATTTATAAGACAGCAGCTTTGGAGCTACTTTTTTAAAGACTTGAAGGAATATTGTGAAATCTATCACATGGTTCACACCAACAACTCAGTGCATCTTCCTCCAGCCGAGCAAGGCCTGTTGTTAGAAGGTGTTTCCCACACTTCACACTTTTGTGTGATGTTGAGCCTCCCTGAGGATTTCCCCCAGAGTCCTTCAGGGCTACTGTAGTACTCTGCCAGGGGGAGGGGTGGTACCTGCTTTCAGGCACTCTCCAGTAAAACACTTCTTAAATAGAACATTTTCAGGGTGGCAGTGAATATGCTGGTCAATACTGAACTTTCTTAAGCATACAGCATCTTCATTTATGTAACAATTACTTTTCAGTGATCAGTGTGAGCCAGGCCCTCTACTTAAGAGCTCAAATTGCAGAAGTGAACAAGGACCTTGTCTGTAAAACATCTGTCTCAATGAGAAGAGACAGGCAATGAATAAACAAGCAGGCAAATAAAGAGAACACGAGATAATATGTATATGAAGAAAATTAAACTGGCCTGGTATGGTGGTGCACACCTGAAATCCCAGCACTCTGGAAGTCTGAGCCAAGAGAATTATAAGCTCGAGCACTGCTTGGGTAATTTAGTCTGCCCCTGTCTCACAATAAAAAAATAAGGCCGGGCGTGGTGGCTCACGCCTGTCATCCCAGCACTCGGGAGGCAGAGGCAGGAGGATTGCTGAGTTCGAGGCTTGCCTGGGCTCCATAGTGAGCTCAGGGCCAGCCTGAACTACAAAGTGAGACCCTGTCTCAAAAAAAAAAAAATAAGAATAGCTGAGGAGAAAGCCCTGGGTTCAGTCCCCAGTACCAGAAAAAGAAAGCAAGAGAGAGACAGACAGACAGAGACAGAGACAGGGAGGAGGCAGGGAGGGACGGGGAGGGAAAAGCGAAAGTCAAGTTGTTGTGATGATGTGCACACTCGGCTACATTAGCATCGGTCACCAGCTGAGGCCTTTCCGGGGACGTGATACTTACCTGGATGACAAGAATGGCGCAGATTCCCTGAGGGTTACCGCCCTTCAAAACAAACTCAGGCTCTTTCTGTGTACTTTAGCACTCATCCCAGGTTCCATTTCAAACCCCTATTCCTTTACAACAAGAATTTTTAATCCCAGAATTTAGAGCTGCAAAGGCCCTAGAGGTCTTAGTCTCATGCCATCCTCTCAGAGATGAGCAAACAAAGATCAAGGAAAGTAAAGAGGGCAGATCACACAGCTATCCAGTGGTCGTGCTCAGAGCTCTTAGCCCATGTATCTTCCACCAACCCTGCTTTTCTTTCCAGTGTCCTGCTCTTCCCTGTGGACTCTGACCCTGGCCCCTGCCTCCCTGGACTCCACGGACTGTAAAACTCCTTCGAGATTACAAGGATCTACTGGAATGGCACTGGGAATCTTGAGAATGATATCCTGGAGCCAGAGGAACAGTAGAATAAAAGGTAACCACTCCCATGGTGCATTTCTCCACATCTCACCCAAGCCCTAGAGACCTGCCTGGATTTTGCCCCTCCTCCCTGCCCACAAGTGACCCCTACAGAGGTTTCTGAATTGGGGAGCTGCATGGACTCACTGGACACTAAATATCTCTCTTAGGAAATGTTTCTGGCTTCACTAAGTCAGTTATGAAAATGTTCTATTATATAATCACATCCCCTCCCAAAATGCTTTACAAAACGATTACCTACAGAATTCCCTTAAATAGCAAGTTCCTTCAGTACATTTGAAGTATGATCCATAAAAATTCAATCTACATAAAGATTTTATTCCCTCTTCAAAAACAGAGCTATTGTATCAAAGGCAATAGCATAAACATGGACTCTCAATAGTAGATTTTTGACTTTTAGTGTGTAATGATTTTCATTCATTCCACAAGTATTTACTGGATGGTTCTATGAAATACACACTGACAGGTTGATTTGCAAAGACAATGGTCTGAAGACAGACATAGCCTCTGCCCTTTGGGAACATAAATGCATGCAATCCTAACACAAGGCAAGTATAAAAGCTGCAAAGGAAATATGGACCAAAGTACAGAGGACAAGGAGACAGACATTTTATTACAGCTGAAGATCTGGGAAGGAGGCAGCAATGTTGGAATTGCACTTCAAAGGATGATTTGTGTAAACATCCGATGCATTCTAGGAAAGGAAAATCTCATGACATGTTCAGAGGGTAGGACATACAAGATTACATTGTCAGCACAGAAAGGAGTCCACTGTGGAGAAATGACAAAGAAGAGAAAACAGGCCTTGGTCCAGTAGACCAGACCCTTGAAAGCAAGACTAGACAAAATGGGCACTGTAATCCATAAGCCAGAGAAAACTTGAGGGGCTTCTGGGCAGGGAAATAATATTCACTTGCATTTTAGGAGGTCATTCTAGCAGCCACAGGTGGGGCAGACCTGAGTGGATAGTCTGGTGTCAAGGACAGAGGTTCATTTTAAAAATCTATGGCTTGGCCTGGGGTTTTAGCTCAAGTGGTACTGTACCAACCTTGGATGTACAAGGGCCCAAGTTTGATGTCCAGTACAAAACAAAACAAAAAATCTATGGCTTAAAACAAGTAAGTAAGGAATAAATCTTGGAGCTAGCAGAGAGGTAGAATTGGAGAGCTGAGAAATACAAATTCACAGAGAGCATCCAGTTCTGGGTGGAGAAGACCCCACACTTCAGATCCCAACCTTGGGAAGTTAGCAGGTTGGTAACTGGTACCTCTTTAAGGACAGTGGGGAGATGCTTCCTGCTTGAGACAGTAATCGTGAGACCACTGCATAAGAGCTACTCCCAGCTGGATGTCTTTTGATCCATGTATGAAGTCCCAGTTATTAATAACTCCTCTTCTGAAGATATGCAGAAGTGCCTGTTATACAAGAGGGGCCTGAACACTTGTGAAATTATAATGTCTCCAGCAGCAGTGAAAAGCATCTTGATTGGGGTAGAGAGCAGGATCTTGGAGAACAACCATTTGTGAACAAATGATAAGTCTGTGGAGGAAGGATAACTTTAATCAAGAACATCAGACACAGTGCAAGCCTTATGGTGTGCCTGATGATAACCAACACATGACACACTGAGATCTTTCAGAATGAAGAATTAAGTCCCAGGGTGCACTAACCTAGGCAATATATACCTAGTTTGCCAGAAAACATCACACAGATAGCTGCTCAGGGCTCTCTGTGAAAACACTGTGAATTTCAGGGAGTTTTCCTCTGGCCTCTTTTGTTGGCTGCTCTCTCTATAAATATATAGCTCAGTACTATAGTTTTGACCTCGAATATTCCTAAAAGTCAATATGCTGAAGATCTGGTCCTAGCCTGGGACGACTGGGAGGTGCTAGATGATTTAGGAGGCGGGACCTAGTGGGGGAAGTTTAGGTACTGAGGTCGTAATTTGAAGGGGATATGGGGCCTCAGGCTTTCCTTTCTCTCCTTCCCTCCCTCCCTCCCTCCCTCCCTCCCTCCTTCTCTCTCTCTCTGTCTTCCTCCTCTCTCTCTTGTTTCCTGGCCAGGAGATGAAGAGGCTCCCCAGCCACACACTCCTTATCACAGGCCCAAAGAAACAGGATACAAAATGAAACTACTGCCTCTATGAGCCAAAATAAAACTTTCCTATTTAGAAGTTGATGTATCTCAGGTGTTTTGTCACCCTAATGGAAAACTGACTGACATGCTAGGTTTCCTCTTTAGTCAGGAGCCATACCAACATTGTGAAGCCTGCTCATAGCCAACTGGCCATATGGTCTTACAGTCGTTATCTCAAATCATTATTCCAGTGTGTTTTGGATGGAATATGAACATACTGAACAAAGGACCTCATGAAAAAATACTGCAGGGAAATTCCAAGATAAAATGATATCTTTTCCTTCGCTATATGATGCTAAATGCTAATATAGTCTGAGAGTCTTCTAGATTAAGAAACAATTGAAAGCATTTCCCAATAATATTTATCAGAAAAACCATTTTTTTTTTCAGCAAAATGTCTCAAGGGCCAAGAGCCCAGCAGAACATACCTGAGAAAAGTCAGTCATGACCTTATTCTCTGTAACAATTTTGTTTGAGGATCAGAATTAAGAACAAGAGCCAATATACAGTTTCTGTTCACTGTGTGCCAGGCACCTTTCCAAGTACTTTATAGGTAGTAGTATATTTGACCATCACGTCTGTGACATGGGTAGTATTTTTACTAATCTTTTTTTACAGGTGAGGAAACCAAGGCACAGAGTAGTCAAGATTTTCCCAAGGTCCTAAAAAGACAAGGTGAATAGAACTGTTTGACACCCACAGAAATCCATTTCTAATGGTACAATGTCAAACACTGTAATCAGCTGGTCATGTCTAAGGTTCTGAGCAAAGCTTTGTATGGCAACTCTTTACATATACCAGTAAATCTCAACCTGTCTGATCATGAACGAGGCTCCATAGGCCTACCTAGATACTATGTAGAAAACAATTTCTGAATAGCAAACACTTCTTTGATTTCTTCACTAATTTACTTCACATCACACACATATAACTTTTCAATAAAACAAAGTCAGATTCAGACCATCATGAAATTATCAATAAGAAATGGAACTAAAAAAAACTAAACTTTGATAAACCAAAGTGGCAAGAAAATGAAGGCACAACTAGAAACTTGGGTTTCTCCTGTGTTTTAAAACTTTGGATCTCTTGATCCCTAGGTCTAAGTGATGAAAAACAAATGACTATTTCTTCTGTAATATCTCAAAATTCGACATCTTTTCCCTTCTACTTTGCATAAGAGTTATCAAAGACATGTCCTACCCTCTCCCACTTCCTCTCCTTGTTCAGAAGAATTATCACCAGTTTTGGGTGCATCTGGTAGCCATCTTCACTGAAGGACAGATTTCTCCCCTCAAAAGTGACATTGATCAGATACCTGTAAAGATAAAAATAAAAAGAAGATTAAACACATGAGCAAAGTATATTAAGAATAAGAAAGGTAGATTGAGAAAGGCAAATGAACATAAACTAGTGGAAAAACAGATACCATAAGGAAATTTGGCACTTTTTAAACACTCATTTGATTATACAAGACAGTCATTCATGTGTTTACCTTATAAAAATGGAAATAATATAACTGAAAATAAAAGTACTTGGCTTGAGTTCAGTCTATAGTTATAACTTCAAGCAAACTGTTTAGTCTTCTGAACTTCAGGATTTTTCCTTCTCTGCAGAAAGTGGGGTAAGAAAAGGACCAACTTCACTAGGTTTAAGTGGGATAACTGGTCAAGCACGTACCATAGGACCTGGTGTACAGTAAGCCCTCATTAAATGTTAACAATTATTTTCATGAAAAGGAAATGAAACAAAAGGTCAGAATAGGTAAAGACAAGAAAAGGAAGTGGGTCAGTACTAAGACAAATTTCTGCTAATGAAACTGGCTTGTTGGCACAAGCCAACTCTCCTTTCAGACATGCGCATATTTTTAAAACTCTTACTAATCTCCTGCCCAGCCAACATGCCTAAGAGTTGTAAAGTAAGCCCACTACACAGGACTCATATGCCACAGGATGCACCCACAAACAAGCATTATCGCATTATTTACAGTGAACAAAAAGTGCCCTTGAAGAGATAAAGGCATTGCATAAAGTGTTCTGTGGACAGGAGCATAAATTAACAGAAAATTCGGAGGTAACCAAATTGTCTTCCTGGACACCTACATCCCACTCTCCTCTGCTGGCTGCTGTGATTAGCAGTTCTGTCACTGGGAATTCCCAGAGGTATGCTCATTACAACTACATTAGTGCAACTGGTTTCTTGGTAATTAATGTCCCTTTACCACAATGGCTCAAGAAATCAATAATGATTAGCCCCATGTTCACACACACGCTACTCCAGAGCGTTGGGCTCAAAGCTGCTTGTAATACATGTTTCTGCTGAACAGCTGTGAGGCATCTTATAGTAGTAGCAGAGGAAGCAGTTTTAAGGCCCCTCCTTTAACTCTTTTCATTCAATGAGGCTTGGAGACTCCAAGTGTTCCCAAGAGCATGTGGCTAGAACGCATCTCCTTTTGAGAATTGGAAAGATGGCAGCACGAATCCAACCCTCACAGGTCATTTCTCCCTCCTAAAACTATCTGGGATTCTTAGGCCTATCATTCCCTGGCCTTGTGTAGCTTCACAAATGCAATCAAGAACAAAGATAATTCCGAAAAAGAGTAGAGATTCTTAGAACTATAGATCTGAATGTTTATAACCAACTAGCTTGTCACTTCTTGTCACTGACATTTCACCTCTGTCACAAAGAGGTCACAAAGCTGGTTCTCTCAGCTCATGTGGAATATTTCCACTAATGGGAATATTTTTTCCTAGATCCTCCAGCTCAAGGTAGCTATCTTATGGGTGGGCCTTCCCATCTTACTTAAACTTGAAACTTGTTCCATTTCAACCTTCTAACATGTGTTAACTCTTTACATATTGCACTCCTAGTCCAATCCTTCTTCTATATGAGCATTTCTAAAATATTTTTAAAACTTCATCATGTATCCCTTATAAAACAAATTTTTTTTTTCTTGCTTTTTGAGACAGGGTCTCGCTTTGTAGTTCAGGCTGGCCCTGAGCTCACTCTGGTGCCCAGGCAAGCCACCGTGAACTCAGCAATCCTCCTGTCTCTGCCTCCCGAGTGCTGGGATGACAGGTGGGAGCCACCACGTCCAGCACTGTGGTATGCGGTGTTGATTGTTGGTGGGCGTGTCTCCACGCCCAGCATTATATGTAGTTACCGGGGATCGAACTCAGGACCTTGTGCTTGCGAGGCAGGTGCCGGAACCACTGAGCTAACCCTCCGGCCCTATAAAACAAATTTTAATCTTTAATGAAACTCTAAACTAATTTAGTTCTGTAATTTTAATTTGATGAATTAACAAACATAGAGAAGTTAAATTATTTGTCCAAAGTGACATTACTAATTGGAAGCAGAAGTTGGGTTTTAAGTAAATCTTCAATCCCACGTCTTTTGTACCACACCATCCTCATTCTCATATGCAATCTAAGGTTAACACTCACTGCTTCTTCCATTACATAGTTGTCCCACATCATGGCTTTAAATTTGTTCTGTCTCTGAACATCTCCAGTCAAGTAAGTAGAGCTTCCCTGATCCAACTCCAAAGTCCATCAGCACCATCTCCTTTCCTTCTGCTGTTTCTCAGCTTTTAGTTCAGTGCTGCTTGCTCAAGCCAATCACTAGATTGAAGATGAAATTCAAGTCTCCTGTTTTCAGTAGTTCTATCACTGAACCAAAAGTCCTGTAGATATCTTTCTAAGCAATATTATTACAAAACCACAAGACAATTTTAAACTAAGCAACCAGAATTTAAAAATCCATCATTAACTTAGAAAATATGCTCCTACCAGGACAATATTGGGTTTTTTAGGAAGATTTCTGAAAGTCTTCAAAAAAAATTGTAGGAAAGACACAATAATTTAGTCCCAAGTATATTTTTAATAGTGGAAAAAAAGATATGAGAGGGGGAATAAGAAGAGATATGGTGGGGGCAGGAGAGAAGGAAAGGAGGCAAATAAATTACCTGGTTTAAGCACCATCTTTTCATCAGATGGCTCTTAATAATTCTGGCTTTATCTAAAGTACCATTAAAATATTTAAAAAAGAATGTTCATCTCAGAAGGCAATTATAACAGGGAAGCTTCAGAAATAATTCTATTCATGAGGACCTTGAATGGGACAAGTACATAGGCTCTCAAGATGACTCCTTAAAGAGGACAGCAGCGAAATGAGTAAGTAAATAGAGAAATTTGAACTTCCAAGAAATATACCACACACTCCTGGGCAATGTGATTGGCCTATAGTTAAATTTCTCTGTTATCTTGTTCTATATTCTCCTGATTTTCCTTAGAAATTGTTCTCTTTGTGCATTGTTCATTCTTTCATCTTTGCAAGTTCATTTTACCTACCAAAGTCCTTCTCTAATATTTTTCACTTTTCAAAATTACTAATACAATTTTTTGACAGTAAACAAAATATTCTTCTCCAAGGTATCTTTTAATCATTTGTGTCCTCCAGCAGCATGTAGATTAATCATTCACATTGTGTTTTTCTGAGTAATTCTCTTTGATATGACACCGTTCAACTCCAAGTGAGAAGCTTGCAAATATATACCAGCTCTAAGCGAGGATGATATATTTTAATAATTGCCTAATTTGTTTCCAGGATGTCGTCTGACCTCTAAGGAACTTGATGGCTTCTCTCACAAAGTTCTCATAAAGCACAGAATCTCATATTGTTAGAACTAGAAGAAAAATTAGAAATTATTCACCAAGAACCCTTATTTTAGAGAAGAGAAAACAAATTTCAAGATGCTAAGCATGTTTCTCAAGTGGGGACTAGAACTCAAGTCTTCCAATTCTGAATTCAGCATCTTTTCATAAGTCACCAATTAAAGCAAAATCAGTTTCACAAAGCTCCTGGTAGGAGTTTAGTTTTCTTATGTCAAACATTATACCCTGGACTACGCAGACCCCTTAATACAGCCCGAGTAAAACTAAACCTATCTCATTTCCAGTTTGCCTCCTTACTGAGAATCCTGATGGGCTCAGAGCCAACACATTTGCTTTATATGGCCGAAGTCACACTCTGGTGGGTTTAATGGAGTCAAGTGAAGGTTAACAAGCCCTGTGCCTCTTTGACTTTGCCCATGCCATGCAGTTCTCATCTGCTGTGCCATGCTGACAAGCAAAGCAATGATTTAGCAGCATGTCCTGTAGAGGCTCCTAGAGGACCTTTGCCAGAATTTTCTCAACAAACCAAGAGCCCTGGCACCACAATACTTTTCTGCCTTCCATAACACTACAAAGTACTATATTTTTAAAAATTAATATGCTTTAATGAGTTAGTAAGAGAGATTTAGCATCTGATCTTGTCTGATCCTTTCATTAAAGTCAAGAAGAGTTTTGCATCTTTACCAAGATCAGATGACAAGACTGGGAACAAGGTCCAGATGTCCTCAATCCCATGCAGGCTTCGCTCACCACGATATCTTAAAAAGTTTTTAGAGCTCCTCCTTTAATTCTCTAGCCATTAAAGAGCAAGTGAAAAGGAAACAGTTCCAGGCAGCCATCTTGAATTCTTGACTCTTTACTTATAATTTTGTAGTTCTGAAAAATCTCCAACTCTGCAACTTTGTGTCATCAGTATGTTTCTTACCCTTTAAAGCCATCAGCTCCCTCATTCATTAAGTAGACTGGTTCTTACCACCTCATTTGCCTGATGTGGGAAGATATAGGTAGGGTCCTTAGACACATTTTTAATCTTCACATTTCTTTTTTTCTTTTAAACTGATTTTTATTGTGTATATGTAAGGTATACAACATGATGTTCGAGGTACATAGAACCTAAAAAGACCACTGTAGTTCATCAGGCCGACATGCCATCACCTCTCACTTCATCTGATTGGTAAAGTGCTTGTTCAATTACTAAATTCTATCATCTGAAAGGTAAGACCACACGTTTTTTGCAGTCTTTCACAGAATTAGAACCCAAAGTTTTGAAACTACCGTTACTTATCCACATTTTTTCCAAAAAGAGTAGAAACAATTCATCACAGGATTAGACATAGAGGACTTTAAAATTTTTCACAAGCTACCTAGTTAAAGACCAGTATTGCAGAAAAGAACCAAAGATAGTTACAAACTAGACCTTCAGTGTTATGCTTTAGATAGACCAAGTAGAGATCTCTGAATTTTCTTTAACTTAGAAATTCATGATTATCAGAATTAATATAAAATTTTCAACTCAGTGTACTGTGGTCAGTGTGGAAGGTCATGGCTGGTGAGTAACTGTCTCCTGAGTTTACTGATCAATTCTTCTGGGTTTACATCCAGGACATTGTTCTCATTAGTAAGATATTCTCATTCAAATGAATAATGATGTCTAGACCCCAAATAGTGGTGTAAGGAAACCAGGAGAAATAGGAAACTAAGCAAGGAGGAAAGAAGCACATTCTGCGCTACATAAAGCCACCCACAGGCAGTGTGCAGTGAGGTGTCCTAGAGCCAGGGTGCTACGATCAGTGCTTCCTGGTCAAATTCTGGCTCCACCAGTTCCTAAACTGGATGGCAAGTTTTTCATGGTGCATGAATTATTTAATCTTGTCAACAAGGGACTCTATTTAAAGAAAAGCATCTTGAAAAAACTTTAGAAGTGTTTTTGAGATACAGTGTTATTTTAAACCATGTATTGGACAAAATGACTAGAAATGTCAGTTTCTAATACTATCCTTTTATCTTATTTAGGCAAAATGATACCTATAAAAGACACTCAGGAAAAACTAATTTAAAGGTTAGACCAGAATCTTAATTTATAATTACTTGAGACAGGTTAAAAATAGTTTTTCTTCCAGTGAATTAAACACTTTGTCTGAAATGGTATTTATATCATTAAATAATTTTGCAAGCCATTCTTCACAAATCATAAGAAGTTCAAGTTTGGGCTAGTCTATATCTAAGTTATTTAAATTCCAAATTACTAGTATTAAGTTAATGAGGTATTAAAGTGTTTTGAACACTGTGTGATAAAATTTAACACATTTCCTCATTCCTGGTGCGAGGATGGTGTATTGGCTGCTTAGTGGTTTAGAATGAACCACATTCATTTGATGGGTATGTGGTGATGTGTCAATTCACCACTTATTACAAAGATGTCCTGTGAAGTCCTAGACCCAACAATGAAAATGTTCTCAGTGCTATTACCTAGCTTTCGTTTAGCAAATGAATGCTATAAATTAGTCTTATTTGATAAGAAAGAAAATAGAGGAAGACTTCTGAGACTCACCCAACAATCTCTGTGTGGACAGAAGGAGGCAAAGAACACTAACCTTCCTCCAGAAAGATGTTATCTCTGACTGATCATTGAATCAGCAAGAATTCTGACTGGCTCTGCCACCAGCTGTGATGGCCTCTTATCTACACTGCCATAGCTTTTCAGTCAATGTGCCAAGCCATGGCCAGGGAGCAGTTCTCCTCTAGACTACCTACAGGTCCATCCGGGAGCATGTCGAGGAGCTGTTCTCTTTAGTTAGTGTATTAGTTACTTTTCTCTTGTTGCTGAGACAAAAAACCTGACACCCAAAGTTAAAAGGGAAAGGTGTATTTGGCTTACAGTTTATACCAGTTTCAGTCCATAATAAGCCAGCTCCAAGCCTAGGTGGCAGAGGGGCAACAGTCCATGGTGAAAGACAGCAAAAGCAATGAGAGACTTTAACAGCATCTGTCTGCCCCCTTTATCCCATCCAGACTACTGAAATTAGGGTGGTACCAAACCAGTCACCTCACATGTAGTGATTTACTATATAGACTAAGTGAAGAGAGAAAGAATGAGAATATACAACACATGTATTTCCATTCTATAAGAGACTACAGGGGAAGATATTCAAGAACGGGCCAGAGATTTAGCTCAGTGGTTCTGGTGCCTGCCTCGCAAGCATAAGGTCCTGAGTTCGATCCCCAGTAACCACATACAATGCTGGGCATGGTGACTCACACCCACCAGCAATCAATACCACATACCACAATGCCGGGCCTGTAATCACAGCACTCGGGAAGCAGAGACAGGAGGATTGCTGAGTTCAAGGCTTGCCTGAGCTACATAGTGAGCTCAGGGCCAGCCTGAACTACAAAGTGAGACCCTGTCTCAAAAAAAAAAAAAAAAAAAAGATATTCAAGAGCCAGAAAAAAGAAAAGAAAATAGCCAGGATCTTATTGTCACTTAAACTCTTCTTATACTCTGGCTCCCCTAGTTCTATGATCTTGCAAATTATTTTGCAAATCTTTCTTACTCAGTTTCTTTGTCTCACACACACACACACACACACAATGTAAACAGAAATAGTACCTATGGTAAAAGGTTGTTGTGAAGATTTAAAAATTCAATATTACCTAAAGGACTAGAACTTCCCTATACAGAATGAGAATTATGTGCTAGCTGCTGCTGTTGTTGTTACTATTATCTCTAAAAAATGGATGTCAAAGAACAATGGTATGTGCAGAGACTGTTGGATTATGGTCTAACCTTGCACATCCTGAGATGAAAACACTGAGGCCCAGACATGTGCCATGCATTGGTCTGTTAAATTCAGAGTCTCAATTTCCCTCAATTCTCAAATTTCTGCTTTTTCATAATACCAAGAGTCAATACATTCCCTTTCATTCCAACAATGTCCTGAACTCTTAAGGCTTAGAAATACTTGCTTTTCCCTACTAGAATTAGTTAGACCTGGAAGGGTTTTTTTTTTGTTTGTTTGTTTATTTGTTTGGCAGTGGGGAAATTACTTAATCATGCTACTTTAATATAAAGTTCACTTTCTGAGAAAGTCAAAAGATGAGCTCTTATTTCCATAATTTTAGTCTAGAACAAATGACTCTCAAGATGCCCCCATTCTGGGCTAGAGCCCTGCTTTGAATGCTATGTAATTCTCCTTAAAATCCTTTCATAGAAGGCATACTCCTGTTTGTGTGAAGGGACAGCACTTCCATAGTGAGCGAGCAATGCCTCATTTGGTGCTAATTAATCAAGTATGCAGCACAACAAAGCTCTTTCTCATTTAGCTCTAAACAAAGATCTCACCAATAGGAAGGAATCCCTCCTGTCCTCAGGCCCCCAAACCTTTGCCACTTCTGCTATCAGTGAGACCTGTTAAGGTTCTATGGGAAGTCAGGCTTCCTAGAGGTAACTATAAAGGTGGGACTTTACAGAGGGAAGGAACTAGTTAACTCTTCTGCATAATGTCACTGTCACTGGATTTGTTTCCCTTTCATCTCATATTTCCATGCTATCAGTTCACTTCATGTTCACTGGGATGTAGCCCACTGTATGCTGTCAAAATTAAGCAGTGAAACCATCCTAGAGAAAATGCCAAGACAAGTAAAAGGCCAGCTGGTCACTTCACACATTGCTCTTTATTTTTCATGCATACTACTAATTTGAAGGTGAAGTCTTGCCTTTCTGCCATGTTAGCTCAGGAGATGAAATAATCAAAACTAACCAATTAACAACTGGAAGACACTTCTCTAGGGTACTCCAGTTTGAGCAGAAACCTTTCTCTGCCTGTTAACTTCGAGACATACTGAAAGAACCCTTGGAGCTGTATACTTTGGCCATGGGTCCAAAGGGATCTGGCAATGATGCCCATGAATATAATGTGGTACTTTCCCCTCTTCCTTTTGACCTTCTTTGATTTGCTCCTCCTTCTTCAAGAACCTATCTTTACTCTTGCCTACATTTTAGGTCAACATGTTGGAAATACCACAATCCCTACCTCCTTTGTAGTTACCATATACTTAATTTCACAACTCTTTCTACAAATCCACTGTGAGAGGAGGAGAGGTGAATGGATTTATGATGAATTAGTGAGGCCTTTAGTTACAGAGATTGGGATAGAGATTATGAAGAACTGTCACTCATGAGAAAAAGGAATTATACTATACTATAAAGCCACTGTGATAAAAATAAAAGTATGGTACTGGCAAAGAAAAAGGCCTGAGCGGGCCGGAGGGTTAGCTCAGTGGTTCCGGCGCCTGCCTCACAAGTGCAAGGTCCTGAGTTTGATCCCCGGTAACCACATATAATGCTGGGCATGGAGACACACCCACCAACAATCAATGCCGCATACCACAATACCGGATGTGGTGGCTCATGTCTGTAATCCCAGCACTCGGGAGGCAGAGACAGGAGGATTGCTGAGTTTGCGGCAGCTTGCCTGGGCACCATAGTGAGCTCAGGGCCAGCCTGAACTACAAAGCGAGACCCTGTCTCAAAAAGCAAAAAAAAAGAAAAAGGCCTGAGGATCAGTGGGACAGACTACAAGATGTGGAAACAACTTCAGTCATACTCAGCCACCTCATCTTTCACAAAGGAGCCAAATACCATCATTGGGATAAAGATATCTTCTAATAATTGCTGCTGGAAAAACTGGGTTTCAACCTGCCAAAGTTTAAAATTAGAATCATGATCTTTCACCATGTGCTAAACTACAATCAAAATGGATCAAAGATCTAAATGTTAAAACAGAAACAGTAAATCTGCTGGAAGACAGATTAAGTAGAACTCTTGAAGACATCATCAGAAAAGACTTTATGAACAAAACCTCAGTCACATGGTAACTAACACAAAGAATCAATACCTGAAATTTCATCTTATTAAAAAGCTTATGTACAGAAAGAGAAACCACCAACAGAGTGAAGAGACAATGCTGAAAAAAATTTCATCAGCTGTTCCTCAGATAAAGGACAACTATCTAGAATGTATAAAAGACTTTTTAAAAAGATCTCTACCAATTTAAAAGCCCAATCAAAACATGGACTTTTGAAATAAATAGCCATTTCTTAGATGAAAAAGTAGAATACAATAAATAAACATTAAGAAATGTTCAACCTCATTGGTCATCCAAGAGATGCAAAAGAACACAACATCGAGATTCTCACTCCAGAAAAAGTGGATGCTATCAAGAAATCAACCAACAACAACCAACTCCACTGTTGATGGCAGTTTAGACTGGTGTAAACACTATGGAAATTAGCGTGGAGATTCCTCAGAGAACTAGAATTAGAGTTCGCATTTGAGCATGCTATTCTCCTGCTGGGTATCTTCCCAAAAAGATTTAAAAGCCTTGTACCATAGAGATATATGTTCACCCATGGTTACAGAGGCACAGTTTGTAATTGCTAAATCTTGGAAACAGCCAAAATGCCCAGCAACTGGTGACTGGATAAAGATGTCAGGTTTTTTTAAATAAATAAAACAGAGTACTACTCAGCCATAAGAATGATAAACTAAAGGCATTTGTAGCTAAATGAATGCATATTGAGGCCACAGTGTTAAGTGAGATAAACAAGATACACATGTGTAAATATCCAATACTTCTCTGATGTGAGAAACCACAAGAGTAAATTAATACCAAAATGTATAATAGATAATGTAAAATAGGAAGGAAACATTCAAAGGGGAAGGGCAGTAGAGAAAAGGAAAGAAAAATAAACAAAAAGAAGAAAGAATGGAAACAAAGTCTGTAAATATGGAAGAGTGGAGGGGTGAAAGGAAAGGAAGGAGAACAGGGAAAAGAACAAGAACTGAGATATATCATGAACAGGTACAAATTTCCAATGATGAATGTGATCATAATGTGTACCTAAAATGTACCAATAAACTTAATGGAATTTAAAAAGACAGGGTTAAAGTTGAACCTTCAGGGCTGGACATTTAGCTCAGTGTTTCTGGTGCCTGCCTCGCAAGTGCAAGTTACTGAGTTCGATCCCGGTGACCACATAGAATGCTGGGAGTGGCGACTCACACCCACCAACAATCAACACCACATACCACAGTGCTGGGTGTGGTGGCTCACGTCTGTCATCCCAGCACTCGGGAGGCAGAGACAGGAGGATTGCTGAGTTCGAGGCTTGCCTGGGC
>PVIC010042118.1:0-15919 GCA_004025085.1 Thryonomys swinderianus | reverse complement strand
TTAAAAGCTCCCCAGGTAATATAGATATTCAGCAGAATTAAGAACTGTCATTTGATAGCCTCTTCGGTGGTACCACCTAGCTCCAAGCTTGCACTTTGAAGATTCAGCCACCTGCTAGGTAGGGGTCTACTCACAAAGGGAACTCATTCATTTCTTCTCCTTACCCTCAGTATGCTGCCCACCCAGAAGACCTTCTGTCAAACTAAACATTTTTCTCAGATGGTGCTGTTCTCCTTATCAGAGAATCAATATGGCTAATTCAATCTCTCTAGTCCTTCCAGGTCTCCCCTCTCGTGCCTTTGCTATTCATGACTGCTCCCCATTGTTTTGCCCTTGGCATACCCACCTGACACATGGTGCGTTACCTTCAGGCAATGCCCCTGCTTTTCTTCCTTGGCGCTGGAGATTTAGCTCTTTTCTGTGCCTGCCTCAGAAGTGCAAGGTCCTGAGTTTGGGCCTCAGTACCAAGAAAATAAGTAAAATAAAACAAAAGAATCTGCTCCCTCCCTATGCTTCCTCAGGGTCCCATGAGGTGCCTTACACATTAGCTTCTGCCTGCACCTCTTTTTCCCTCTCTGTCTGCACCAGGGATATACACTCCTCCACACAGTGCCTCACTGGCCACATATTACCTCTCACTTCAGTTCTTCTGTTTGTCCTCTATGAAACAAGCACAGACTGCTTCCTTCTGACTCTCACTGATCTAACTCATGACCCTGCTTCTGAAATTAAGTTCCCCCTCTGTCTTTGTACAGCCTATCTAGAACTCCATCATCAACCACATATATCATTATTGTTTGTAATTTTAAGCTTCTTGAAGGCAGAAATTAAGACTTTTTTCCTCTTCTTTTTTTAATCCTAGGCCTTTATCAGGATATTTGACACACAAATAGTTAACCAATATTCTTAGGATAAATTGCTTTTACAACCACTTATAGCAGAGGTGGCAAACCTCTTAAAGCTTGCAATGATACAGTTCACTGTGGCACATGTGCCATAGGTTTGCCACCACTGCCATTTAAAGTTTAAAGCCATTTCACAAAAAAGTACTATTACTGAGCATTTCCAGTGTTACAGTAAGTACACCTGTATTTTTAAATTTCACTCTATGGAGTAATCATTATTATCATTATGTGAAACACAAAAAACTCAAGGAACACATTACAGGTCAGCACAGTCAGGCAGAAGTAGGATTCAGCACACTTGCCTGTTATGCAACATGCTGTGTAACTTGCTCTGTCAATTCTTCCTGTATGTTTCACTGCCTATGATTCTTTTAGGTCATAATTTTAATTTATATTTTGGTATCTTAAAAGTGTAAGAGCAAGCATGTTGGGCCAGGATGTGGCTCGGTGTTGTACCTGGCAAGCACAAGGTCTTGAGTTTGATCCCCAGTATGGGGTGGGGGGCCACTATTTATGTCTTGAGGCTAAAATAAATTATCTAGTGCTCGCTTCGGCAGCACATATACTAAAATAAATTATCTATAGACTTCAAGAAGAGAGATAGGGTTGGGATTTAGTTCAGTAGGGCTGGCCTGTTTGGTAAGAGCAAAGTCCTGATTTTAATCCCTGATACCAAGAAAAAAAAAAAAGAAAATTTAAACGCTGCTCAGGAAGATTCTAATAGACACAGAGAATTTGTTTGTGTTTGTGTGTGCGCACTAAACTTGATGAGAGAAAATATAAGCAGGTGAGAAGACAAGTGTGCAGAAATATTTCACAGCGAAGAGACAACCATACTGGCAAAACATGCATTTTAAAAACAAACAGAATATAACACAGATTGAGTACCCCTTATCAAGATGCTTGAGAGAAGTGCAGGCTTTGGAATTTGGAGGTGTACTACTATATTTGAATAGACTTTAAAAGTTAAGCATGTCTAAGGCCGGAGATTTAGCTCAGTGGTTCCAGCGCCTGCCTCACAAGCGCAAGGCCCTGAGTTCAATCCCGGTAACCACACACAATGCTGTGCTTGGTGACTCACGCCCACCAGCAATCAATACCACATACCACAGTGCCAGGTGTGCTGGTTCACGCCTGTAATCCCAGCACTCGGGAGGCAGAGACAGGAGGACTGCTGAGTTTGAGGATTGCCTGGGCTACATAGTGAGCTCAGGGCCAGCCTGAACTACAAAGCGAGACCCTGTCTCAAAAAAAAAAAAGTTAAGCATGTCTAATTCAAAAATTCAAAATGCTCTGAAATCTTGCAACACTTCAGAATTTTGGGGTATAGATGCTCAGCCTGTATTACTTTCGGTGCTATGTAAATACAAGTGTTGGGTCCTGTAGTGGGTACTGCATTATTTTACTTAGTTTTCAGAGCTCTATAAAGCAAATATTATCACCCATTTTCCAGAGAAGAAAACAGTCAGATGTGCTGAGCTGAGGTCTCAGACTCCTCATTTAAAGAAGCAGACTTCAAAAACAAGCTCTGAATGCAAATGTCATGTTCTCTCTGTAATTCTTCACATTCTCTAGTAAAAGCCAGTAAATAAATATCTCAAAATGGCACAATGGCACAAGGAAACGGTCTAGGCAAAATATCTGAAAAATTCCAAGTCTGTAGCATGTCCATCTCTGGAGATGTTCAGCTGCAGCATTATGAGAGAATTAGATAGCTTACATCACACAGCCAGCACCAAGACACGCAGCTAACTCTGGTCTCCCAATATGCACCCAAACTCCACCAGAGGAACCAAAGGTCATTCATTACCTTCTGATATTACAGAATGGAGGAATTAAGATATTTTTGGTTCTTTCCTCTCAGTATCACCAAGGAAATATGGACTTTTCCCTCCAATTTTTTTTTGAGTCAATGTCACTATAATACACTTATTTATGCTTGTGTTCATTTCTAGAACTCACACTTGTCTCAGCACCTCCAGGTACCAACTATAAATAACAATGGATATATTATAGTACTTGCTTGAACCATAATATCACATTGAACTTATGTGGCTGGGACATAGAGGATAGTCCCAGCCCTCCATAAGCTCAACTGTATTCACATTTATCACCATATCTACAGTCCAAACCCTTTGTTCCAGTGATCACCCGGTTTTCATGTCTTAGAATAGTGAGCTGACTTCTCTTACTTTAGTGTTTTCTGGTTGCATTAACTTCTGTGTCAGAAACCACTTGAACCAGGACATAGTGGTGCACATCTATATTGCCAGCACTCAGGAGGCTGAGGCAGGAACCACTGGTTCCAGGTTGGCCTGGGCAACAAAAGGAGTTTACACCCAGCTTGAACTACATAATGAGACTCTATCTCAGTAAAACAAAAACAAAAGAAACCACTTCTAACTTATACTTTTTACCTTGCTACTCTGTACCTGATCCAAGTGACTTACTAATACTTTGAATTAAGTTCATCAGATGATTTCTTCCAGAATCTAATTCCAATTACCTTGAGGTTACCTATGAGTTGGAATAATATGGGGTGATGGGAGATCACCCAATCCAGGGAGATTAAAAGGGGCCGGCCTCAAAAGATCCATCACAGGAGTTCTCTATCAACTTTACAGGTAACTGCACTTAACACTGGTTAATTCTGATATCGGCTTGTTACCTAAGTAGAAGAGTAAACTCTACTAAATGCCATGTATAAAATTTAGAATTTAAATTGGTTTTCTGGCTTTCAATGTGAAGAAGCACAAGACCCAGTCTTAAAGATCTCGGAAAATGTCACAGAGTCCCATGCCTCGCTCCCGATTCTTCAGACCGATGCCCGCAGACTACACGGAGGATGTACGTGCTGTCAAGAGGCTCTTTCATCCAGGTGCTCGCGTGAAAGACACCAGTGCCACATGACATGACACTCCTCTCGGCACTGGAGCCAGGCACCCACTCTGAGAACTGCTCAGAGGCCTGAGAGGATTGTGGGGCACAAAACTTGCAACAAGAGTGATTGGTGGTGGGAGGAGAAAGAGGACACTAAAGTGACACATGCAGAAACTACAAGGTGGGGCTGGGGATTTAACTCAAGTGGTACCGTTCCTATTTTACAAGCACAAGGACCAGAGTTCAGTTCCCAATGCAGGGTGTGAGCAGGGTGGGAACTACAAAGTGATGAAGGTTCAAGCAGAGCAAAGATAAGCAGCATGAGTGCAGAGGGGCTGCTTAGACGGACGGAAGCAGCTGAAGCAACAGAGAGCACCCTCACCACAACAGCCGGCAAACCAACAGGTCCTCAACCTGTCTGGCAAAAGCCACTTCACACTAATCATTTCGTCTAGAAGGCAGCTGCCTCGGGCCATCTGTGGCCAAGGAACTGTCACTTTACCCCTTTCCACCAAGAAGAGAACCCTTGCTAGGAATGGCGGCTCCAAGTGACTAGCCTTCCTGAAAGGGCCTGACTTGGGCCACGGAACCTCTAATACTGGAAGTTGTTTCATTTTCACGGTCACCGCCTACATAACCTGGGGAAAGTACTTTGCCTTTTTGAGTTTTCTGTCTGTAATATGTGGAAACAACATGCACTTCACAAGTGTGGATGCACGTTAAATAAAGTATATAACCTAGTATAAAGAATCTACTCCACAAAATTAGCCGCCTTTATTACTGTTATTATTTTCTGAAAAAGCTCACAAATAATACTTCCCACCTAAAAAACAGGCAGACACTGTTTTCACCAGTGCTCCTACTGTAACACAAGTATCCTTTTGTTGTCTGTCTAGGGCAACTTATTTTTGTTGTTGCTGTATTTTCAAAAAATTGAAATACACTATGCGCCGTCAGGTGAAATTAAGTTTAGCAATATATTTTAGTGAACCCAATACTAAACAATCAAATATTACTATCTCAATGTGTGATGAGTATTCAAAAAATTATGAAAGAGATATTCTATCCGCCTCCCCTTCTTTTGTCCCTCCTCTTTTGTATTTTGTGTTAAAATATGGGTATATTTTATGTCAGCTCAGCTGGCTCATTTCAGGTGCTCCACTTGTGATAAAAGCTCCCAGTGGGAGCAGTGATAAATGCCCAGGGTGGCGCCTGTGATTCCCTGGCCAGCACCTCCTTGGAGTCAGCTCCATCTTCACGTCTCTGTAAGGGTTCCCTGGTCAGTCCTCCACCACACCCAAAACTACTAAGAAACTGTTCTACTGAAGAACAGTCTCACAGATCTTAAATGAACAAGAGGATTTAAGCATAAAGGTGAAACTGATTCTTTTTGCATTTTAGAAATAAATCAAAATGCTGGACGTGGTGACACACGCCTGTAATCCCCAGCACTGAAGAGGTTGAGGCAGGCGGATCCGTGTTAACTCAAGGCCAGTCTGAGCCATCTCGTGAGTTTGAGACCAGCCTGAACTATGTAGCAAGAATCTTCCTCAAAAACAAACAAAAACAAAACAAGTCAACACATATGACCGACATCTAGGGACAAATCCTAAAGCTATATTTATAGTTATTTTTTCTACTCATTTCTAGGTAATTCATGAAGTAAAACCTATCTGCCAGAGTGAATGACTCATTTAGGACTACAGATACTGTTGCCATGGGTACAGCTTCCCCTTTATCCCCAAAGTCATATGTTATGGTACGAACAGAGTGGCTATTTAAATAGACTATGGAGCCGGGCGTGGTGGCTCATGCCTGTAATCCCAGCACTCGGGAGGCAGAGACAGGAGGATTGCTGAGTTCAAGGCTTGCCTAGGCTACATAGTGAGCTCAGAGCCAGCCTGAACTACAAAGTGAGACTCTGTCTCAAAAAAAAAAAAAAAAAAAAGAAAAAAAGAAAAAAATAAATGGACTATGGTATGGAGAGGTAAGCCCTTTTGTAAAGTGACTAATTTAGATAATCTTTAGTGCAGAACCCCATGATTATATCTTGCTGCCATCATACCATGAGGATGAGAAACAGACACAAAGGCTCTCTGCCATCTGGGGACTCTGCCAAAAGAGGGTCATCATCAGAGGCTGAAACAATATGTTAGCCCTATCTTGGTCTTTGAGTTGTCCTAACCATCAATCGAAATAAACTTGTTTTCTTCACAAGGTTAGCTTGCTTCAGGTTACTTTGCTATAGTAGCTAACACAACTGTAAACCATTCAAGTTTGACGAAGAAAAAGGGATCCCCATCCAAAAGATTACGCAGATAAAACAACTGGCCAGAGAATCTTCATGGATATAAAATGATTTACAACAAAACTCAAGTCAGTTGCTTATATTCCAGTGGTGTTCTCAATGTCTTTTCTGTGGGATTTATACCTGAATGCTCTATAATAGTAAGGCTATGAGTAAAAAACCTTAGAAGAAGCAAGGTCTCCTTTTGAAAAAAATTCAGCTAAGCTGGGGATTTAGCTCGTGCTTCTGGCGCCTGCCTCACAAGCATAAGGCCATGAGTTTGATTGTTGGTACCAAAAAGAAAAAAAAAAAAAAGAAAGGAAGGAAGCAAGGAAGGTAGGAAAAAGGTAGCTAAAGTAAGAAATATGCAGTACACATCTTTTGGATTCTATAACTACAGTGCTTCTCCCAGTGCCATCAAATCTCATGGCAATTCAACCAGGTTAAGGACCCTTTAAATGATATTTTCCTCTTTACATTTTAAAAATAAAACCAATATTAAAAGCACATTCAAAAACAAAAATCAGTTTCACTTTCACATAGTTCTGCTTCTGTCCCTATGTTTATCTTATCCTCATTCTAGAATAAATCAGCAACTCTAGTAGAATTCAGAACATACAGGAATCTGGGGGCCAATGACCTGGGTTTCAATCCTGCTCCTGTTAGCTGTGTGAACTTGGATGTTACTTTCACTTTCTGTACCTAAGTTTCTGCAACTGTAAAGTAGGCACAGGATAGCACAACCAGTAGTGTTATGAAGACTAAATGAATTGTACATGAAAGGTCCACAGGACAGTAAATGACACATACCAAGTTCTACCTTAACATTAAGATTAGTTTTACAGTGAAGCACACTAAAAACGCTTTGCTGACAGTTTTCCTTATGAAAGGCTGAGGAAAAAGGGAAGGACTCTAAATGTTGTATTTAACAAGCACATGTAAAAAGAGCATAGAAAAATGAACATTTTCATTCTTTTAAACAAAGCAAAATGTAGAAAGGCCAATGAAACTTCTTTTTTTTTTTTTTTTTTGAGACAGGGTCTTGCTTTGTAGTTCAGGCTGGTCCTGGGCTCACTATGTGGCCCAGGCAAGCCTCAAACTCGGCAATCCTCCTGCCTCTGCCTCCCAAGTACTGGGATTATAGGCATGAGCCACCAGGCCTGACAAAAAAAACTTTTTATGTTATTATCTGAGGAGTGTCAACATAAGACTTTATCATTCATTTTGACTAAAATCTGAAGATTTACAAAAACACAGCATGCATTTTAAATATGTTTCATGGTATATGTTTTTGCATCCTTTATTTTAACCAATTAATATAGTAGTTTGACACCTAAAATCATAAAACCAAATGTAGTATCTATCTCAACTTATATCTTTTTGCTTTTTAAGGATAATTTCTTGGAAGTCTAGATTACAGTATTCTGTGTTTCTTACAAAGTCATTAATGTAAACAGTAATAAGTTATCTCTAAAAATAAAATAAAGCAAATATATGTTTCTGTGGATTAGTGACTGTTACACTATAAGATGTAAACCTAAGTGCATATTGTAAACTGGGAGAAGGAAGTCATTGGTGCAACTGAAATGTACATGAGAGATGCCAAGTCTTACCTCAATGTCAAGGACTCTCACATCTGTGAGAGAAATGGATAAGGTAAGTCAAATGATCTAAAACCTTTCTTACCACTGCTGAGGCACTCCAGAAATTTCTGCTGGCTATTCCACAGATTTTGTTTTTCCCACTTTTTAAATTCCTATTTCCTTTGCTTCCAGAGAATTCAGCTGTGCCTAAAATATTAGGTAGTTCTTTAATCCTGACTCAAATTTACCTAAACTTTTACTTTGTCAAATTAACTAAAGGGTCCTGTGAACATACTATTTTGCTGAGGTTTACCACACTGATTCACCAAGATCACCTTTAATTCTATATTTTCTTACACCCTATCTTTGCTATAAATTCAAAATAGCTCCAAGAAACAAAACCCCCTCAGACTGACAAGACCAGACCTGATTATAATATTTGTGGTTAATTACTGTGGTTGGAATTCTGAAGTTAGCAGGATTTGCAAGGTAGGCATCTGGCTTGTTTAGACACCACCCTACATCAAAACTCACTTCTTTTAATTCTAATGTGTTTGGGGTACTTCCTCAATTCCCAAACTCCAAAAGTAAAGATATTTTATGTAACACAGTATATTAACCTCTTTATGAAAATGTTTTAATGACTGATATATTATGTTTTAGGAGAAAAACACTATCAAGAATAAAAACTATTCCAGTGTAAGAGTCTGTAAATAAACATATCTTTTATGATACAAAGAACATATGACGTTATATAAATGTAGATTGCCAAAACTACTATGTAAACTTGCTCATGTGAAAACCACGCACAAAGTCATCAGGAAAGAACTCTGAATAGCTAGAAAAAATTGACACGAAATTCCTTCAATCTTCTAAAATTCAGCCTAGGTTTAGGATTATTACTGCATTTATTGAGATCAGGTTCCAATTTAAATTATGTAACTGGATTACACTCTTATATGCTTTTAATTTCTTATAGCTTTCCACAGTGTCTTGAAATAACAATTGGTACTTAATAAAAACACTTTGAACTATTCCAAAATTCTTGAATCATTTGAAGACCTTATATCAGGTAACATGAATTAAAAAGAAAAAAGGGAAATAAAGGTCAAAAATCCAGCTTTGATTTTTTTAAAAATTCAAAATATATAACATATGACACTATAGTGCCTTTTAAGCTTAAATCTGTCTTAGCCTACTTAAAAATGAGTTTTACAGTTTAAAAAATCCAGAATTATAAGAGTACAGTCAACTATTATTTTGAACCAAACTGTCTTTTTTTTTTTTTTTTTGAGACAGGGTCTCACTTTGTAGTTCAGGCTGGCCCTGAGCTCACTATGTAGCCTAGGCATACCCGAAACTCAGCAATCCTCCTGTCTCTGCCTCCCGAGTGCTAGGATTAGAGGCATGAGCCACCACGCCCGGCCAAATTGTCTTTTTATGTAGCTAAGACTCAAATGAAGTGCCAGTGTTTTTTTTTAAAGCAACCTCATTTTATAGGATTAATGATTTATTGAACTATATTTTACCAAGATACGGTCTGTAGATACTATAAAGGAGGAAAGTCTCTTGCATTTAGTATAATTAAATTTATGTTTGAGTTGCTCTCATCATCTTTTATTGGAAAAGATAGCAAGAATTAATTTTGCTAAGTTATCTATATATTGCATGAATAGTCTGATAACTTTCTTACCTCCTCTGAGGTCAGTTTCAGGACAAAACCGAATATAGTATAGTTTAGTTTCAAGCTCTTAGGTGATTTGGAAATATACACCCCCCCCCAAATAAAGCATATTTGTTCTAGAACTTAAGTAATAGTAAATTAATTCCTCAGGTAACCTTGTGTAATAGTTAACCCTTTTGAGCCCAAGCTTATGTTATCTTTTACCAATCTCAATTTGAAGTGCTGTACTTTCGAAGGTTAAGAGAAAGGTACAAACTGCTAAGACAATTAATAGCATTACCAGGAGCAAAATGGCAAGTATGTTCTGAAGTTTAACTGAGTATTATTTAGTTTTCTGCACAGAGCAGCACACAAACTAACCAAAGAAAGTTAGGTCCTATATGTAACAACAGAACCATCCAGGTCCCCCGCCCCCAGATTCTCTACTTATCATCTACTCAGAAAGTCAGTAATTCAAAAATGTACTGCAAAGATCTTTTTTAAAGCTTAGAATCACAAAAGGGCAATATAAAATAAACATGAAGATACAAACACAAAGCTTAGTTAGTATATCTATCCCGTAATAAAGATTTGCATCTTAAAGATACAAAATCCTTCTGAATCTTAGAAAATGCTTGCCAAAACATTTCCTAAAAACAAGCATGAAACTAGCCACATAAACTGCAAGTAATCTTTAAGCACTAAGCAAACACAAAAGAAATAAGGACTATGCAATCAATTTGGGTCACACTGTATCTATTTGTTCCTAAGAACATTATCACCGCCTGGTTGTCACGCTCAGCTCCCCCTTTGAAAATGCACGCACATCCAATCCACAAGCACACAGAATTCCAAGAACATTACCAAATATTAAGTCACAGCACTTCTAAAACACACCTTGTAATTGTCCACAGCCTCTGCAGTTCAAGTCACAGCTCAGCAGGTCTCTTTATCTTCACCAGTGATGTAAATACAAATACCATACATCACTCCTCAAAGCAAAGTACAACCCCCACCAATTAGCAATAAATGTATTGGCTCAGAGATAAATCTCTATTAACCCAAGCCCACATTATGTCTCGATGTAAAATCAGGCGCATGCTGAGCACCCCGCTGCTCATCTCCTCTACCGTTTGCTTAGAACGATAGCTGACAAACTAGCCACACAAACCCTTTTTTAGCTGCTGATCAGACAGATCCCCCTTTGACAATCCAGCATGGTGGAACACTCGAAAATTCTTCCTGCTTCTATTCTACTGCTTGCTCTAAAAACCAGTTTCCTTTTCATTGAGATAATAGCCTTTTCTGCAGTCACATGACTCAGAAGCTACATTAGCAGAGCTTTATGATAATAGACTAAGCCTCTATCCCTCCTGCTATTAAGGAGATGTCTTTTTCCTCTTTCTTTTTCTCTCTCACAAACACACACACACACACACACACAGAGTCTCAGGCTCACACATGTGCATGAAACGTACACATGCATGCATGTCTAAAATTATTTACTTGGTGGACAGCTCATAATAATAAAAAGGTACACTCTAAAATGAAAATACAATTTCTCGATCTGCTGCTAAAAGTAAATGCTCAAAACAAATATTCCGAAGTGGTCTTTCTTTCACTTCATGCAGCACGCTGGCCATGAAACACTTCCTCTAAACACAGCACTGAGAAGTAGGACAGTTAGGTAGAAATATGTATACTCTTGTTCTCGCTTGAGCTTTGCCCCCAGTGATATAAATCTGACAAATCTAGCATAATGAACACTTTGGTAACATTATAGCTATTCACATTCAGTGAATTAATTTCCCAGTATCAGAGAAGCACATGTAAGCAACCATTTTTACATCAAAATGTAGTCTTTTAGGGATATATCTTCACTAAGTGGTTTATAAGTTGTTTCAAGAGAAAAGAATTCCATGGTCAAAAAAATATTAAAAAGTCCTTTGAGCCTAGTGAATCTGATCAATTTCTGAAAAAATAATTAGCTCTCAGAACATGCTAAGAAACCCTAGCACCGAATCTGACACAGTGGTGGCTCCATAGCATTTTCTTAAATGTCCCTAAGCAACAGGTAGAAGTTCTAGAGAAAGATACATATTTCATATGCCTGAAATATCTTTGATTATGACCTATTTTGTTTATCCCCTGCCCCTCCGGTTCTGGGGATCAAACTCAGGACCCTGCATTTGCCAACCAGGCACAATACCACTGAGCTACGTCCCCAGCCCTATTCATTAGTTTTTACTGACCCATAGTTGTAAACATTTATGTGGTACAATGTAATGCGTTGATTCATGTATATATTACTTGACAATTAAACTAGGTAGTGAGCAAATCTTTATTTCATATTAAAATCTGTTTTTAATCCAAGAAAGCAATTTGGGGGAAGTTAAATTGTGAGAGTGCCAGGGAGCTGCCCAGAAGAGAGCCACACTGCCACACAGCACCCAATGGGGAAACCTGCACATGCTGGGACAAAAAGAAAGAATTTTCATTCAAAATTTTATAATTAAATAGACTAATTTAAATGACAGTTTATATTACTTGGTTATCACTACTTTTAACTCAAAAGTAAAAAATGACAGATATTTTAATACATATATTTATGTTTAAAACCTGTCAAAATCCACATAAAATTTACATCTTACCCTTTTTAGGTGTCCAGCTGGAGAGCCCCAAGTACATTCACACTGCTGTGCAACAGATCTCTTGAACTTTTTCATCTTGCAAAACTGAAACTCTATACTCCTTCAACAACCCTACCTTTCCCTCTTCTCCCCAAGCCTCCTGCAAATACTACCCTGCTTTGTTTTTATGAATTTCACTACTTTAGATCCTCATAGTGAAATCATACAGTGTTTGTCCTTTCATGTGTAGTTAAAGAATTATTTTAATACCAGGAGGTTTAAGTAGTTTTTCATCTCACAGAATCATTTTACATACACTGCATTATTCATAAGTAAATGTTACAGTCTTGAATACAAGAAAACCAGGAATTGTTAAAGAAGCAATGAAACAAAAGGAATTATTATTCTCACATAAAATTTATCTAGACAAAAACTCTAATTTCTCAGGACTCAAAAGAACCTGATGATTCTAATTCCAAAACCTTTAATTATTTTAACCACTCCAGATGCAAGTAACTGAGGTAGGATAAAGTTGCTATTCGGGAAGTCATCTTAAGTCAGGAAAGGGACCTTGGCCACTATGGACAACACATTTAACTTCTAAGCTCCTGAAATGTTCAGCACAGTGTCAGGGACACAAGTTCCCACAAGCAAGGATCTGAGCAAAGAAATCCAACTAGAAAATAAAACACTGGAGACTAAGAAAATAAATTCAAAAATTTAGAATGCCAGCCCATGACAATACCTTCTAATAAAAGCCACAGTATAAGCAAACGCTTTAAACATAACTAAAGTAATTGTTTAATGTTTCAAAGTTACAATGATTTTAACAGCTACCTATTTTCATTACGTGCTTAAAAACCACTAGTCAGGCTTCAGATAGGACATCATGAAATTAATGTAATGGCCTGCAGCTGGGAGAGAAAACTTTTTAAAGACTAGCATAAAAACTGCAGGAGGCAGTTTGTGAAATCCATCTATGCAAACACTGTATGTCCTTTTTCTGTCCTCAAGGTCATCAAACTTTTGATGATCTTATAGGTCATTTCCAAAGAAGGAAAGTAAAGCCACAGACACTCAAATACTAATACCACATGTCTTTTATTAACCATGGAGCCTTTGACAAATTATTTCTCATTCAGGGCAGGGGAAACAGCAAAATGCTGTGCATTTCTCCAAACAGATCATTTGTTGTAAGAAAATGTCTCTTGCCAAACCCATTTAAGTAAAATGTCTTGATCCAGATTCTGTGCTTACACCTCAAGATATATTACTGTTCGCAAATCTGTCCCTCTGCCGTATTTTCTGCTGGCATGCACAAACTGGCAAAAATCATGTAACTTTCTTCCTGAGTGCTGAAGATGGCTACAGCAGATTTTTTTTTTTTTTTTTGAGACACTGTCTTGCTTTGTAGTTTAGGCTGGTCCTGAGCTCACTATGTAGTCCAGGCAAGCCTTAACTCAGCAATCTGTCTGCCTCTGCCTCCTGAGTGCTGGGATTACAGGCATGATCCACCATGCCCGGCACTGTAGTATGTGGTACTGATTGCTGGTGGATGTGAGTCACCACGCTTAGTATTGTGGTGTGCGTGGTTACTAGGGATCCGCCAGGGATCTTGTGGTTGGTAGGTAGGCACTGGAACCACTGAGCTAAATTTCTGGCCCAGCAGATTTTACCTTTAGCAATTTTAAGCTTTTTTTATTCACTAAGGCAGTGATGTTTATGAGAGGATTAAACAAGATAACCTGTAAACTTATTTATTTATTTATTTCTTTGTTGTGGTAATAGGGATCAAACTCATGGCCTTGCCAGGAAGGCAGCAGAGCCATTAAGCTAACTCACTAGCCCTGTACAACTGTTTCTAGCTTGAACACTTTTTGACAGTGGTTATATTATAATCCTGGTTCATTTCTTAAACCAGAAGTAGAATGAAGGTTCAAATAAGGATTCAAAAGAAAAATGTTTACACTTTCACATTAATATACAGCTTATATTCAGTGCAATATATTGATCTTAGAAGAGCTGAGACAAATAACACAGCTATGGCATCCACACTACTACCAGAACTCTTGTCTGTGTTCCATCTCACATCTCCCCTCCTTGTCTCACTAAACAGCTGTATGCTCTGATGTTCTATTATCAGACATTAATTTTACTTTCTCTAGAACTCCAAATAAGCAGAATCATGTGGAACGTGTTCTTTTGTACTGGTTTTTTCAGTCTGAAGTTTTTGAGACTCATCCACATTACTACACATATTAATGCCTTTCTTTTTATTGCTAAGAATATTGCTTTACATGAATATACAAGTTTGTTTATCCACTCTCTTGTTGATGGACATTTGAACTGTTTCCAACTATGAGCTTGTGGTAAACAGAATTCTAAAATTGGTATTCAAGATTCTCTCCTCCCTGGTGTACATATTCCACATAATCCCCACACTGTACTCAGGGCAGATTTTTTAACTCACAGTTGGTTTTGGCTATGGGGCGGAATAGCTTTAAGAGAGGGAGATTATTGAAGAGGGTCTGAGCTTTGAATATGGGTATTCTATGTTACTCTTATCAAAGGAGAGAAGATATGGTACCTGTCAGCCTTTTGCATCCTGAGCACCACCTAGTTTTGCACTGCCTCAATATATACTGTGTCCAAACCTTTTGTATTGACATTTCTTTGTCCTTAAAAAGGTTATGTAGCAGTATGCAAAAGAATTTTTCTGAAAAGACCACTTGATAGGGAGGAAAGAGCATAGACTTGGAGTAACCTTAGATTTGAATTTATATACAGGGAACACAATGTGCTATAGCCATTACTAGATATTAAACTGATAAGACATTCAACAAAAAGAAAAAGTCTATTTTAGAGTTTTAAAGAAAAGTAGAAAACCTAATCACATACACAAAAAGAAAAGGTGGAAGAGAGTAAGTAAAACGATGACAGACAGATTAATATCATTTCCATTCCAATTATCAAACTTTTAGTAATGCTGCTTTTATCACTTAAAAATATGGCAAAAGGTTGCTAATTTAAAAAAAAATTCTTTTTTTTTTTTTTTTGAGACAAGGTCTTACTTTGTAGTTCAGGCTGGCTCTCAGCTCACTATGTAGCCCAGGCAAGCCTCGAACTCAGCAATCCTCCTGTCTCTGCCTCCCGAGTGCTGGGATTACAGGTGTGAGCCATCACGTCTGGCTTTTTCTTTAATTTTTGAGACAGGTCTCACTTTGTAGTTCAAACTAGACCTGAACTTTGTAGCCCAGGCAAGCCTCAAACTCAGTAATCCTCCTGCCTCTGCCTCCCGAGTGCTGGGATGACAGGTATGAGCCACCATGCCAGGTACTGTTGTATGTGGTTCCTGGGGATCGAACTCAGGACTTTGGGCCTCTTAGGCAGGCACCAGAACCACTGAGCTAAATCTCTGGCTCCATGGTTGCTAGCTTCTTAAGCTGGGGAGAGAATATGTGATTTATTATACCAGTGTCAATTTATTTTATTTTTTACTTTATTTTTTGAGGCAGGGTCTCTTTTTGCAGTTCAGGCTGGCTCTGAGCTCATTATGTAGCCCAGGCAAGCCTCCTGCCTCTGCCTCCCAAATGCTGAGATCGCAGGCATGAGCCACCACACCTGGCATTGTGGTATGTGGTACTGACTGCTGGTGAGTATGAGTCACCAGGCTAGGTATTGTTGTATGTGGTTACCGGGATCGAACCAGGGACCTTGTGCTTGCTAGGCAGGTGCCAGAACCACTGAGTTAAATTTCCAGCCCACCAATGTCAATTACTATAATACAAATGCCAAAGAATTAAATTGAGTCTACTGTATCAAAAGGTGGAAAATCTTTAATTTACAAAGATTCCTTTTTTAAAAAATAGATTGGGGATTGAATCCACAGCCCTTACACTGAACTACACCCCTAGCCTTCTGAGTTTTCATTTTGAATCATAGTAGCATTTAAGTCACTAAGCTCCACAGAC
>PVIC010042117.1:0-15942 GCA_004025085.1 Thryonomys swinderianus | reverse complement strand
CTTTTTTTTTTTTTGCTTTTTGGAGACAGGGTCTTGCTTTGTAGTTCAGGCTGGCCCTGAGCTCACTATGGTGCCCAGGCAAGCCGCCGCGAACTCAGCAATCCTCCTGTCTCTGCCTCCCGAGTGCTGGGATTACAGGCGTGAGCCACCACGCCCAGCATTATATGTGGTAACCGGGGATTGAACTCAGGTCCTTACAGCTTGCGAGGCAGGCGCCGGAACCACTGAGCTAACCCTCCGGCCCAATAGGATCTTTTTTGTACTGGGGTCAAACTCAGGACCTTGTGCTTGTAAGGCAAGCGCTGGAACCACTGAGTTACATCCCTGGCCGAGTTTGATAACATACTTTATTCTTTTTTTTAAAATTGAATTCTTTATTGGTACATTTTATATACAGCTCACAATCACACTCAACACTGGGGAATTTGTACCATTATATGGCAGAAGTTAATTCTCATTTTTACCCATATCCCTACCCACCCACAACCCCCCAGCCCTTATGTACATGCCATTTCTTTTTCTTTCCAAATCATATGTATTCTTTCCCCTCATGCTTTATTCTTAAACATAACCATCTCCACACATTGCTGGGAGTGTTAGCACATGTATGAGAAATGGAAGCCAGGCATGGTGGCACACGCTTGCAATCCCAGAACTCTGGGAGTGCGAGGGAGGAGGGGTGGGAGTCTGAGCCCAGAATGGGCAACTAGAGACAAGATTTAGAGGGATCCTGTCTCAGGGAAGCTCAGGGTGGAGGCCTCGGGTTTCGTCTCCAGCACCAGCAGAGAAAACAGCAAAAGGAGCAGCAACAACAACAACACAGGGAAATTTTGGCAAGTGCAATGGTCTCAATGTTTTCTTTGAAAATTCTTATGTCAAAACTTAAACCACAGTAGGCGAATGTCAGGAAGGAGGGCCTTTGGGAGACATTTAGTTCACAAGGACAGAGCCCTCATGGTAAGTGATGCTGTGCCCTTCAAACAAGGCCCCGGGAGCTGCCTTGCTCCTTGTACCATGCAAGGACACAGAGAGGAAGAGCCACCTGTGAACTGGAAAGTGCGTGTTTAACACACAAATCGGCTACTGCTTCGACCTTGGACTTCCCAGGCTCCAGAGCTATGAGAAATACACTTGTGGTGCTTATATGCTATCCAGCATGCAGCGTTTTGTTATGGCAGCCTGAATGGACGAAGAGAATTTAAAATGCGGGAGGCTTGGTGGCACACGTCTGTAACACCGGCACTCTGGGAGGCGACGGCAGGAACTCTGACTGCAAATTCGAGTCCAGCCTGGCTCAAATGATTTAGGGAGACCCAGTCTCAAAATAAAATTAAAGAGCTGGGGATTTAGCTCAGTGACGCAGTGCCAGCCTGGCAAGCACAAGGTGCTCAATTCAATCCCCGGTTAAAAAAGAAAGCCTAGGAAAATAGGGATGTATGAAGGCCCTGGGACCAATCCTCAGTAGAGAAATAAGTGAATAACGCCTGTATTATTTAATACAGAAATCTCACTTATAAGAAATAGGGATAATTATTTTAGCATTCTTTTGAACTTTAAAATGAATTGTAGTAATATGAGTACCTATTAATAATGAGCTGACTAATCAAAGCACAGTATAATACAAAAAATTTTGTAAAAAATAAGCAGGCAGGGCTAGGGATTTAGTGTGTGCCTGGCAGGTGCAAGGTCCTGAGTTTGATCCCCGATAACCATTTAACAAAATGCCAGGCATAGTGACTCATGTCTGTAAACCCGGAACTGGATAAACAAATGCCATGTGCTGAGAATGATGGCTCAAACCTGTAATCCCAGCACTGGAGGCAAAGCAGGAGGATCACTATGAGTTCAAAGCTAGCCTAGGCTGCTAGTGAGCGCAGGGGGGCCTGAACGACAAAGTGAGACCCTGTCTCGAAACAAACAAAGAAACAAACAAACAAACAAAAGCAGGCAAGTTTTTGGAAGATAATAAGTAGCTTAAATCACCCATCAGGTGATTCTACAGAAAGCTTGTATTCAAAGAAGTGAAAATTCCCTAAATAATTGAAACAGAAAGCAAGAGAGTAGTACTATCAAAAAAGATACTGCCTGATAATATGAACCTTAAGCCTTTGAATATTTACATAAAATATAATATCCACATCAAAATGTAATAATCAGGTAGTCAGTTTCAAAACCCAAACCAAACTACACAACTCTTTTAAGTGCGTCCGCTCTGAATCAACATGGCCAATGCTCTGATGGGAGTGGATTGTGGTGCTGTATCATAACACTAAGTGCACAGATCCCGCGGTACAACTGACAGTGGCACCACTAAAAACTAGCTGGCGTGGTTCTCTGCTTCTTAATTTGCTCATTTCCTGAGTGTGGCCAAAGTGAAAAAATGAGATGAGGCAGAAAACAACACTCCTGGAAGTAAGAGTTGCTACTGATGTTGGGAGGACCGTGGAGAGGCGGAGACATCGCAGGGACTCTGCGCGGTCAGGATCCTGCAGAGGCTAAGAGGAAGGAAGACGCGAACAGGGCTGTTTCAGCCTCAGCACAGACATACAGCACACGGAAGTCAACCCCATTCAACTGCCAGCTGTCAAGAGTAGCAGTGCCAGCGCTGACCTGGCAGCCAAACATAAAATATACGAGCAAGATGTGTTACGGTCACAATCCCAGCATGGGACCTGACGTCAGAAACTGAGGATGGAAATAAAACATCAAGAACAGAAAACAAGCTGGGAACTTTGGCACAGGCCTATAACCCCACCAACTCCAAAGGCTGAGATGAGGATCGTAAGTTCAGGGCCGGCTCGTGTAACTTAGCGAGACACCTTCAGGTCCCTGTAAGGCAGCAGCCCACTGGTTTGGGGAGGACCCGACAGGACACCACTAAGGAGCCAAAGAGAGTGTGACAGAGCTTGTGACGAGACAGAGGGGATACGGCGGTGTGGGGTGATGGTGGCTGGGGTAGAAGGCAGGCGGCCGGCTGGGGAGAGGGCCAGGGAGAGCCGGACGGGAAAGACAGAGAGACAGAAACGAGGGAGAAATGGAAACATGAAGGGCAGAAGGAGAGATGGAGGGACAGGGATGGGAGAAAGAGAATGGGAGGGAGCAGGAAGAGGAAGGGGGAGAGACGGGGAGAGACAGAGCGAGGAGAGGGAGGCGGGGTAGGGGGGACAGAGAGCGGAGCAAGATCACAAAGATGGACAGCACAGCACGGCCGGTGGGAGAGCAGAGGCAGAGGCGGATGGAGTGACAGACAGGGAAAGACCTGTGGACCGACGGTCGGGTAGGAGACGGGAAAGGAAATCTCCAGAGCACTGTCACGCACAGACCACCGCCGTGGCAAACTGGGCTCTGACACCATTCCGGGCACCAGGTCCGCGCAGGACGCATCGGATGTCCGGACGCGAATCTGCTTCAGCTGGTCACTGGCCCGGTCCCTGGGGCAGTGACTCAGCTCTCAGAGCCTCAGTCTTCTCATCCACGGAATGGAGAGAGCAGTGCTCCGCCCGACAGAGCTGAGCCAAGCTGCACAGGCAGGAAGCGCTGAGTGCCCAGCAGGGCCGCGCTCAGCAACTGCGATTGCTTTTATCAGCACTTGAAGCCTGACAGGCCCTAGAAAATGGGCATCACTGGAAGAGAGCTGCGAGATGATTAGAGGAAAGCCTGGCAGACTGTTTCGGTGGGAAACCAGACAGTAGGTATTATCAGTTTTGTGGCTCACAACTGTAACTGCCCCGTCCACGGAGGAATACCTTCCAAGATGCCACTGGATACCTAAAGCCACAGATAATATCAAACCTACTTATAACATGTTTGTTCCTAGATACATAATCTGTGATAAACCTCCTGTTTATAAATTAGCCCCAGCTAGTAATTAACAACAACATAAAAAGTAGAACAATTATAACAAAAACTTTTTTAAAGAGGGGGCTGGCAAAGGAGCTCAGAGGCAGAGTGTCCGCCTAGGCTCAATTCCCAGTTGCATAAAAACAAACAAAAGACAAGTTAAGGAAACGCTTGTTAGGTGGATGGCTACTTTTTAGGCAGAGGTTATGGGTCAGGAAGAATATTTTACAGAGGAGATGAAGGTGGTAACCAAACTAGGTCTGCCTGTCTTTCTCCTTCCTTCCTTCCCTTTTTCCTTCTGTCCTTTGTCCTTCCTTCTTTTTCTTTCTTCCTTCCTTCTGTCCTTTCTTTGCCTTCCTTCCTTCTGTTCTGTCTCCTTCCTTTTTTCTTCCTTCCTCTTTCTTTCTTTCTTTCTCTTTCTTTCTTTCTTTCTTTCTTTCTTTCTTTCTTTCTTTCTTTCTTTCTTTCTTTCTTTCTTTCTTTCTTTCTTTCTTTCTCTTTTTTTTTTTTTTTTTTTTTTCTTTTTTTCTTTCTTTCTTTCTCTCTCTTTCTTTCTTTCTTTCTTTCTTTCTTTCTTTCTTTCTTTCTTTCTTTCTTTCTTTCTTTCTTTCTTCTCTTTCTTTCTTTCTTTCTTTCTTTCTTTCTTTCTTTCTTTCTTTCTTTCTTTCTTTCTTTCTTTCTTTCTTTTTCTTTCTCTTCCTCTTTCCTCCTCCCTTCCTTCCTTTGTTCTTTCCTTCCTCCCTCCCTCCCTCTCTCTTTCTCCCTCTCTTTCTTTCAGACAAATTTTCCCCATGTAGTCCAGGCTGGCCTCAAACCAGCCAACTCTCTGCCTCAAGCTTCAAGAGCTGGGGTCATAGGCTTACACGCTGCTCCCCACTAACTAGCTGTTGAGTAGAAGTCTGTGGGGTAGACAAAGTCATGATAGTCTAGGCAAGAAGATAACATGAACTAATCTTAGACTGGCCAAAGACCGATGCACTTTTTTTCCCAAATACACAGAGATAAGGGGGTGGATCACTTGGGTAAGTGGCTTTAGCACTCTTTCTCTCCTGCTCTAAGGAACACACGATACCTTCTTCGCCAGACGAAACTGCAGTGCAGGAAGGCTGGTGAGGTAAGCACAGCATCACGAGATGCTTGGCTCAGACACTACAACATCTGATAGACAATTGGTCTAGCAATGAAGCTGCTATGAAGTCACAATCCAGTGCTCAAGGGACTCTGCAGGAAAGGGCTCCAGACAGCGGTACGCGGCAGGGCTCATCTCTTGATGCGACCTTGTCACCAACTGCTAACGCAGGGCATTGTTGGGGTACAAACACGTACACTTGAGTAACCTGAGGGAAGTGCTTCGACTCTTATTACTCATTTGTAACATGGATTTCAAATTAATTCAAGGCAGGCAAATCAAATCAGATTTGCTTACTGAAGAGGAACACTTAAAAATTCAGAGCATTATCTTACTTGAACATGTTAATGTTCAAATTTCTGCAGACAGACTGCTCTGTTACAATGCTCCATACAGACACATGTTACTTCATTTCACAAGGATTCATCTTTTGTCTAGTTGATATTTTGTTCCTTTTCCTGCAAGTTACCTTGTTTTGTCTTCCCCTAAGATTTTAATCCCTTTTAACACTGACGCCCAATTTCTATCTTAATGCTAAAGAGTCTCATCATTCACCGCTGAAATTATCTGTCTAGTCTTTAAAATATCTCACTTACAGGACACAGGTTTTAGTTGAGAGTTTCTTTTTCCTTCTGGCAGTCTCTGGTGGCTGCTGTTTTCACAAAGGGAGATGAGTGAAAAAGCAGTACACTTTAAATTGATACCAATTTTATTTCCTAATGAAGTTAAAGCTATTTCTGTCTGGTTTTTGAAATAATAGACTAGATTTCTTTCTCTCAATAATGACCCATTTGAAGTAAATACACTTACTTACAGCAAAGAATACCTAAACTGTACACTGATCACTTTAAGAACCCTCTGAATTAAGAAGGCTCTATGGTTTTCCTGAAACAAGTACTTAATTAAAAAACAGTACCATGATGGTATACTTCTTCACTTTCAGAAATGAAAGGAGACATCATTTATGTTAGGCATACTTACAGAAAAGATTAAGAACATTCACAGATTAATAAGATCATCTCTTGTAATATCTTATTAAGATGAGGGAAGGCAGGAAAGAGAAGGAGCCAAAAAAAAAAAACCCTGAAAAATCACAATCTAACTTTAGGAGCAGGTGGCATTTATCAAAGAGTTTAGGGAAACTGAGCTCTATAAAACATGCTTTTTATCATTTAAAAAGTATTACAGTTGCAGATCACATACCTCTGATGTATTTGCCTAAGAGTGACTTTCCACTTATCAATGCCAGTAAACCAGAATGGAAGATCCTCCATCTCTGTGTGTGCTAATTTTCAGTAATAGAAAATTCTAGCAACAAGTCTATATCTTTTCTGGATTATCATAGTAAACATTACACATATCAACATATTCAGGGTTTTAACAATTTCAAACATACATACATACATATATATATACACACACACACATGTACGCACATACAAAACTTTTATGACATATGATGATTCCGCTACCCCAAATTCCAAAAGACCTGAGGTTCTGCTTGGAATTCTTACATTTGTGCAAAATCTGGCAAAATTTTATTACTGATCAAAACAAAAGTAGAGAATTGCATGAGTACTATGGCCATTTTTGATCACAGAAAGGATATCACCTGTGAAATCCCTTAACATAAACATAATTTAAAACATTTTTCACTTAATAAAAGAAAGGAATTTAAAAATACAGATTTCCACTTACTAAGGTAAAATGTACACTCAAGAAATGGGCTTCACTCTTTGATCTGTGTTTCTCAGAGTAATCTTGGAATGGACGCACAGGAGGAGCGTTATACAATAGGGAGAAAAGAAAGCCTCAGCTCTCCCAGTGCAGGAGCAACAGAAGCTTCAGTCAGTGGGGCTAATTCAGGGCTCCTAGATGGGGCGTGCTTTCACTTTGCATGTTTTCCCACAGCGCAGAGAAATCACTGCTGGCTTTTGAGCTGAAGGTTACATGATGCTTCAAACATTTTAGAAAGATTTATTTGGCTTGATATCTAGTCTGAACTGAGTAAGGAACATATTTTATTGAGTCTCCTAGTGAGCCATCTTGTTCTTAGATCCATTTCTGTATCACGATGGACGAAAGGCTGCTTCTGCCCAGCAAATCTCATTCATACTACATACCTACAACACTCCAGCACGCAGGGAAATCAAGTTCTTCCACATGGCCCAGAAAGTAGCCCTGACCCCGTCTCTCACCTTGTGTCCTGTGTACTCCAGTGCCTTTTTAGGCTTTGCAAAATGCACCCTGAGCTGTTCTTCACGGAGCTTCCTGTCTCGGGAGGGCCGACCTGCCTGACTTAAGCCTAAGTATTGCCCTTTCGAGAAAGCTAGAGTGACACAGAAGACTGCGGTGCATTACTGCTGCAGTGTGACATTTAATTTTCATTTTTACTTTGTTAGTGTTAAGGATGGAAACCAGGATGTGCATTCCAGGAATGCACTAGCACTGAGCTATACTCCTCGCCCAGGGTGAGTCTTTTATTACACTTCTACATTATTTTCCTATACTTGAAAAAACGAGAGCTTCCAAACTGGGATTTCATCTTCTTTTTGGCGCCCCCAGGGCCTCACACATAATTAGCATTTAATAAATGCTTGCTGAGACTCAAACCCCAGATGATTAGAGGACATCTTTTTTCCCCTAGGGAGAATCATCTGTGTGCTCCATTATTTTTAACGGTAGATTTAACAAGTGTCTTGGAAGCCACTTACCCTGAAAGAATAATAATAAACCCCCCCCCCAAATTTGTGAAATACCCACAAATACATAAATAAGGATTTAGAACATCAGACACTTCATGTAAGTTGACTTCCCACCACTTGTCTTTAGAGCCTGCAGCTTTATGTCTTGTCCATTAAAGACATTTCCCAAAGTGATTTCTTTCCATGTCACCAATAAGACAAACATCCCATAAATATTTACATTAAATGATAAGTGATAGTTTAAAAGGGGAAAAAGCTAGGCAAACTACATGGTTGAGACAGAAAACCACAAATCAATAAATACAAAGATGGTCCTTTCATGGAGACATTGATACAATGGTTAATTTATATAAACCTTCACATTTTAAAAATCATCTCCTAAAAACTTCATTCTCACAGCATAAAACTGAAGTAAAATTATTATTTTTGTTTTAGACCTGAGAAAGAAGTTCAGGTAATGTGATTTATTTAAAGTCCCACAATTCTTTTGTTAACGATTCAGTGATCTTTGAACCACACTATCCTGGGACTGTATGCACAAAAGACAAATTTATAGCTCTCTGACAGTGAGCAATTGGTGTATGGAATCTAAGTATCTAAGACAATAAAAGGTAAGTATGGTAAAAAATAATGGTGATAAAATAGCCACGACATAAAAAAACTATACATATGTAATAAACCCTATCAAATCCCCAGGGGTGCCTTCCTCAAGAGTTTAATATGGTCAGTGCTTAATTTCCAATGTCCATAAAGTCAAGTTGCAGGCACCATCTGCTACAGACAGCTGATGGGCAAAAAGAAAAAAATAGATACTGCTTCCCAAACACATACATGCATGAGAACATGCACTGACTTGGATATACTCCGGGGGCAGATCAGAAAGATATTCACCTAGATATTCACCTAGAATATCAATGTGGGATCTCCCTTGCAAATACGGTCTTACTGCTGTAATTAAAAGATTTGGAGTTGAGATCATTGTGGATTATGGTGAATGCTCAATCTACTGACAGATATCCTGACAAGAAAGGAGAAGAAAAGATACACAACTGAGGACATCCTATGAAGATGGAGGTAGGAGGCTAGAAAATTGGCAAGTGCAAGGTACTGAGTTCATTGTCCTATTCCCCAACAACAACAATAACAAAAAAAGGAAAGCAATTTTGTTGTTGTTGTTAAGACACAAGGTTTGTGGTGCTCTGTTACAGACAATCCTAAGAAATAAACAGTATGTAAAAAGCTGAACTGCTAAAATTCAGATTCATCTCTCTGCAGGGAGATTAATGGGATTCTTCTGGGTAACTATGCAGTATATGATTAATTCTATGTGAAAGTGTAGGACTCCTTCAACTGAGGCTTCTCGGATGGTTTCACATAAAAGAGGACAATTATGTTACGATCTGAGGTACTGTGTGAATTACTTTACTAGAAAGGGAAAGAGATAAGCTGTGCATTTACAGTAAACATTATGACAGTAATAAAGTACCACTTATGAAGGATGTGACTTTAAGGGAACTACATGTAGCCCATAAACATACAAAGGTGTCTGAATTTTCACTAGTATGAGAAAGTTTCATGGTAGGACCCAAGGATCAGCTAATACTGATACTTATTCTTGCTAAAATACATTTAGAATGTGATTCATTAATGTATTGTGACAAACTATATAAAATGTAATTTTAGAAAAAGACAGAACAAAAGAAAGCAATGTAGTTGTCTGATCTATAATCCTTATTCTCAAGCAGTCTACTATGAGAGCACATTTCAAGTAAGTGAGAATCCTGAAGAAATGGAGATTTGCTGGTTACCTTGGAATACTGCAATACAAGTGAATAACAATGGGACCCATGAATCATGTTGAAGCTCTTTTAAACAACCTTTCACAAAAAAATTCCTCCGTATCATACTAGCTGTAGATTTTACATCAAAAGGCTATTTGGATCTGACATTTAATTAATAAATGGTAATAAAGAAACTGACATTTCCGACACTGATGACACACACAGATAATTCAAAAAAAATTGTAACTAACCTACATTCTTGAAGTCAATGAAAGCTGATAGGAGAATGTGAATTAAAAATTTATAACCTTAAATAATATATTAAATAGCTATGGTTACCTGACTTAATAAGAAGCACAGGCCTGAATATTGTGGAACAGTGGGTCAGAAACTGATTACATAGAAAACTTTCTCTTTTTATCATTTAATATTCAAATCTTAATTCCAATGTGTTAAGGAAAAGATATTAAAATAAACAGGGCTGAGAATATAGCTTAATAGTAGTGTATATGCTTAGTAAGTCCAAGAGCCTAGATTCAATCCATACTATTAAAAATAGAGACAGAGACAGACAGATACAGAGAAAGACAATGACAAGCAAATAGCCTCACAAATGGCAAGTCTTATTTATGTCAATAATTTGATGATACAATGGACAATTAAAAAATCTTTGGATTTCTGGGTATAATGGGAGAAAATATTTAAAGGATGGCACATCTCAGGTAGGTTAAAAAAATTTAATGTTTTCTGGGTTTATTCTGTGCTTAGCATCCTACACCTACTTTCTTCCCATTAAAGGTAAAATAGGAAAGCTAATCAGATGATTAACAATAATTATTATTATAGACAGGTGAATGATCTCCTCTTGGAGATAATTTACAGATGGAATTGTTTGGATGTTTACATTTATCTTTCCCCCAATACTGGGGGATGAATTCAAAACCTCTGTACTGAGGTACAACTCTTGCCCTTTTTTAAAATTTTGAGACAGGTCCTGCTAACTCACTGTTGTGAATGAGTTGTCCAGGCTGCACTTGAATTTGAGGTCCTCCTGCCTCAGACTGCTAGTGTTGGGATTGTAGGTGTGCTACACTACACTCAACATGGGATGTCTAAATTCTTTTTTTTTTGAGACAGGGTCTCACTTTGTAGTTCAGGCTGGCCCTGAGCTCACTATGGTGCCCAGGCAAGGCACCACGAACTCAGCAATCCTCCTGTCTCTGCCTCCCGAGTGTTGGGATTACAGGCGTGAGCCACCACGTCCGGCATTGTGCTATGTGGTGTTGATTGTTGGTGGTCGTGTCTCCACATCCAGCATTCTATGTGGTTACCGGGGATCGAACTCAGGACCTTGCGCTTGTGAGACAGGCGCTGGAAACACTGAGCTAACCCTCTGGCCCGGTATGTCTAAATTCTTAATAAATAAGGGGACGATGTCTCAAATTAAATTCCAGGGAACATTGGCGTCCCATAGAATGTTAATAAGTGTTATCTGAGAAACAGATAGTTATGATCAAGTATTTGGAAAACTGCATACAATATTTCCATATTAGTCACAAATACTAGAATTCCATAAGAAAACTATATAAACAGCATTTGTAGATTGTTTGATCATGAAATTCTCTTCATTTATAAATGTGTGTTTTCTTTTCTTTTTGTCTAGTAACTGTATGGAGTCCTGGAATACTGTTCCTAAAAACATAAATGACATACTAAATTTATGTTGGCCCTCGCAACTTCAATCATATATTGAACAAACAAAATATATATTTCTATGAAAACATCTAATGATGATAAAGAAATGAACTTTTCAGTTCATTACCTAAAGATTTTGGTTCATTTTTAATTCACTTAGGCTCTTAGAACATATAAATGCATGGGTGGGTAAACTCCGGGTTTAATGTACAACAAGGAAAATAGGTCTGTGTTCTATTTATGAAAACAATTAAACCACTCCTAACCTAAAAACAATCATATGAATTGGGAAATTATTAATAATTTAATCTATTTAGTCAATAAAATCTAAGGCACTTCACAAGGGGAAAAAAATCAAGAAGAAGAATCTTTCTGTGGCATCAAATTCCTTGTGCTTTAGGAGTCAGGAGAAAGAAAGGGTGCTATCACCTTACACTTGAGAATCTTCTTACAACTGGGTGATTATTCAGAATTAATGAGCTGCAGGTTAGGAGTTCAGCGGCCATATGGGTAACTGTAATGAGTTGCCTGCTAGCAGCCCTGCCAGGGCCACTGTTAACAGCAGCGTGGGAGGGGCTGACACCCACTGCTGGTTTGGCTGGGTACCAAGGCAGGGGTTGCTCAACTCGCCTCTCAACTTGGTCTTCTTGGTCCCATCTCTGTCTGGGTTTGAGATGTGACAGCTGGGCACGTGACAAATTTCTCCACAGAAAACCTTAATTTGTCCTCCTTTCCTAGCAACTGAATCCTCAATCTGCTGATCTGACTCTACAGGTTGTTTGACCTGATACCTTACCCAGAACCCATGTTTCTATAAATTTGCCTCTCCATGGCCTCTTCATAATCTGAGTCTTGTCCTGTTATTATGTCCTTCAAACTGGTAACTCTCTCGTTAACTAAATTTTAGCCAGCATTCTCTTGAGCCCTTTTCCTGACAGATCTACACTTTTTGGTTTTAGCAGGGACCCCATTAAGTCAGGTTACAGAGACTCCCCATTTGGTATCTTATCACTCTTAATATCTGATGAAACCCTTCATTCCTCACCAGCCCCTGCTTGATATCTGATCACTCTGGTTGCCTTCAGCAAGTACTTCCCTTTACCTTTGAAGTTTTCTCTCAGTAGTTCTCAACCCCACCCTCCTCCTTCAGCCTACTTTTTGGTTATAAAGCCTCACTTTCCCTTGTTGTATTTGGAACTGAGCCCAGGTACATACTGAAATCTCCCTCACCCCAAGTACAACATGTGTACAACGTGTGTGTGTGTGTAGAACAACTTCTCTGCTTTGGTTTTGTGTCACTGTACTTTCTTCAGATCTCTCCACTTAGCTGTATTCTAATTAACAGCTGTCTTATCTTTATGATGTCCTTTGCCTACAAACGATAGAGTATTCCTGATGACAGAGTATGAGAAGACCTCAACCCATCAAAAACAGAATGTGCTCTGTCCCAACATATTTTTCTCATCTTAACAATCTGCTTCAGGACTGAACTATCTGCTGCCTTCATCGATAAGGTCAGTGGCAGGGAAGACTACAATCCCAACTGTTTTTGAAAGCTTTCTGGTAAATGTGGGCCCTTGCCCCAATCAGCTGGGGACTGAGGGCAGTGCTGGCCAGCCCACGACCAGCTGGTAGATGTAGCTGCCCATGATCTCAAGATAACTGTTAGAATGTGGAGAAGAAGGAAACCTTGTACATGATCGAAAGTGATATATATAAATCAGTAAAACCATGACAAAAAATAGATAGGGGGCCCTCAAAAATTGGGCATCCTAGTGAGACTTTGTCTTAGAGTAAAAATAATAAAAAAGGCTGGGGTCTGTAGCTCTGTATAAACGTCCTAGGTTCAATTCTCTGTACTGCAAAACAAAACAAAACAAAACAAAACAAAAGCAAATAAACAAAAAAACCCCAGAAGAACCCTCTAAAACAAGACACTACCATGTGACTTAACAGTTCTACTTTGGGTATAGACCAAACAAAGGAAAGAGAATCACACTTATACTCCAATATTCACTGCTGTATTATTCACAACAGCCAATTATGAAATTAACCTAAATGTCCATCAGTGGATGGACAAAGGAAATGTGTTATAAATATACAGGGGAACACTATCCAGCTTTAAAATACAAAGAAATCCCCTCATTTGCAGCCACATGGATGCACCTACAGGACTTTATGCTAAGTGTTGTCACAGGCAGGCACGGAAAGGTCTACAGTGCATGATGTCATTTGCATGGGAGATTTGAAAAACTCAAATTCATAGAAGCAGACAGTAGAAGGGTGGTTATCAAGTGTGGGGTGTAGGAGAAGACCTGGGAGTAGGGATCAGGAAGATACTGGTCAAAGTAAAAAAAATACTGTCAGAAAGAAGGAATAAGTTCAGGTGTCCTATAGGACACAGTGATTGTAATTAATAACAATGTGTGCAATTATACCTGAAAACCACCAAGAGGATATATTTTTAAAAATTTACATTTACTTTTGGCTTTCTGTGACAGAGTTTTACTATGTAACTCAGGCTGGCCTTGAACTCACTATGTAGCCAAGGCTGCTCTCAGACTTGCTGAGATGTCTTGCTCCAGCCTCCTGAGTGTGGGGACACTGGGCATGTGCTACCACATCCAGCTAAAGAGGGTGCATTTTAAATGTTCTTATTATTTTTTAAAAAAGTATGCAAGGTAATGGAGATTTAGTTATTTCACAATATACCTGTGTGTTATAAGTGACAAATGCATACAGATTTTGTAAAAAATTTTTTTTAAAAATCAAATTAAAACAAAGGCATAGTATTAAAGTCTGGCATGGGTCTTCATTGCTCTTTAGCCAGTATTTAGGACTCCTGACTTAACCTGCCTTTGCGAGTTCCTGTATCCCCCCATTAAGCTTTGATGTGGTCATTCCCTTCCTTCAAACTTGTAAGCCTCACAGACCACAGAATCAAGTTCCAATACACAAGACTGTATGACCTAGCTTCACTTTATATTTCCAAACTTATTTTCCACTATTTCCATTTACCTATCATTTTCTCTAGGCAGAACAGATTATCTATAGAGTATATGCCCTTAGTTTTTCAATCATTTGCCTAGACCTGTAATGCCTTTTCCTCTTTGTGCATTGCTAGGGCTTGTATCTAGATGCCCCCCAAAGCCTCATGTGGTCTTAAGTAGGGAGTTTTGAAAGTGGCTGGACTGGGGTGTGTGATTGTGGATTAAAGACTGAACAATGGAAATCCCACCCTGAGTATGGGTGGTGCTGATCAACAGGCTTGTATCCTTATCATGGATGGAATATAAAGGGAGAGAGGAAAGACAGGCTTGCTACTTGCTGTTTTCTGCCTGCCAAGCCATTAACTGTTTTTCTTTTGTGAGGCCCTCTGTTATGTTGTCCTGCTTCACAGTCACCCAACTCGAGACTGAAACTTGTACACACTGTGAGCTGTATTAAACCTTTTTCCCTTTAATAGGTGGGTGTTTTGTCCCAGTAATGAGAAAAGTAACTAAGACATACGTGTTTGTTCTTATTCTGCAAGGCCCAGTGCCGCTTGTTGGGAATGATCTAGTTTTTGCTCAACCCTGTATCACTCTGATGTTCCTTTGCATCTGAACCTATAATACAGTTATTATGCGCTCCTTGTGTCTTCCCTAGGAGGCCACAAGATCTTTGAGAGCAGGATCAGACCTGTTTTGCAGGGTGTCCAACCTGAGGCCCATAGGCTGCTTGCTTTCTTTCTTTTTGTTACAATAAAAATGCTAACAACAAAAAGGGAAGTCTTGTTACTTGCATTCATTAAATCTATATTTTACACATGACCCAAAACAATTCTCCTTCACTCAATGTGGCCTAGAAAAACAAAATATTGGACATATCTGAGTAAGTCTAACAAAGCACATGTTGAATGAAAAGGAATGAATGTAGGAAGCTTGTTGTATCTATAGCTCTGTTAGATTTGCACTGTGTGTCACAATGGGAAAGGAGAGGGATGGAATAGGGTGGGATGGGCACTAAAGACCCATCCACACTGCCCAGTAGTGGGGAATCCTAGACGTCATCTCTTAGCAGTGTTTTTCTACTTTTTCTAATGCCTTACACCTGATTAATGACCCTCACCTGTGCAACTAATGCTTTTCCTCTTTTCACAGACCCTAGGGGAGTGATGGAGAACCTTTTAGAGCGCTCAAGGATAGCGTGAGGCATGCTATAAGGTCTCTCACCACTGCCCTCAGGTATGTATGATAAGGGCCCCTAATTGTAAAAGACCCCTCTCTTCTTTTAAATTGATAATGTAAGACAGGGTTGAAAGGATGTTGATGTGACATAACTCATTTACAAACCAGGAGATCTTGTCTAGGATTATACAGACTGCTCTAAAAGCCTGGTCAGAAGTAGCAGTGGGGATTAAAATCCATGTTTTCAATGCCTTGTCCACTGAGCTTTTCAGTAACCCGTATTTTCTATCATCACTGCAGCTGGAAAATCCTTTCTGTGTTGGTGCATATATCTAAAAAATGTTCAAGAATTACTTAAAAACGGTTTTTAAGAAATTCTAATGAGATTTCTCATTTTCTTTCCCCTTTCCTCTTCCACTTGAAGAAATTAGTTTGTATTGTGCTTTAGCAAAGATAGCTTGATTGATGCTGTGTTACAGTTCAACAACAGTTCCTGCTATTAATTGCTTTATAATGGTAATTACGATTAGCTGTGTACAAGATATTTTCTTTTCTAATTGGCTATTACTGGTGAATAGCAGCCTGTTACACAACAGAAAAGTGTGTTAAATAGCTACAATTAC